>SNQJ01S0103543.1:0-18130 GCA_010110895.2 Picea sitchensis
CAGTTTCATTGTCCCTTGCTGACCAATGACAGAGTAAATAATTTTTCATATAGGAAGTTATTTGAATGGCTCTGGTGCAAGTTTGTTTTCACCTAGTGCATTGTAAAAATTTAGTTAGTCTAGGATTGTACATAAATAAGGTCGTTTTGGAGAAGGTGTGTTTGTTTTCTTTTTTGTAAATAGAGTAGTGTACATGTCAACATGTTTCCTTCAACAAATGTATCTAAGCTCGACTCCACAACCGAAAAGGCAAGGCATTGGAACTGCGCGTTCTTGGAAACTTGCAGGGAGCATGCCATCCCCAGTGGAGCCAATGTTATCACATATAGTTGTCAAGGCCAACAGGTCGTCCAATTTCTTGGTCTTCACAGAAGCGTCCAAATGTAGTGTTCAGAGTAGTCCATTTCAGGTTTGAGATGCTGACAAGCAACCATATTCAATTTTTAGTCATAGGATCTGAGTGAGAAAAAGACAAGCCATTAGATCAACAAGATTAAGTCACGACCATCAGATCGCATTTGGAGAGAAATCGATGGTGGGGAATCTTTGTGGGGATTGGGATACAAATTAAATTTTCCACAAATTGTGAGCATGATGCCTCCACGCGATCATTGATATTTCGGATCTTGAGATCAAAGCGATGCATATCAATCCTTCTCACGAGAGCGAGGCATCTTTGCATTCTGAGGATCGGAAAGAATTAAGTATCTTCTAAGTTGTGGTACAATGGCTCATGGCCATTGATCTTTTGATGTGGGGACACATGTAGAAATCTTGCACTAAAGAGAAAGCGAGGGAAAAGTTAGGTGAGTAAAGGACTCCAAAAGGCCCTAAGCTCAAACTCCCAAAGTAAATATCCGGTCGTCTAAAGAAGCGGAAGTACATAAACTAGATCTCACACTTGAGGGAAGTCGACCTTGAGAGGATTATAGCGGTAAAGATTAATTCTCAAATCCTAAATTCTGAAATGCATCAAAGAACCATGCATCCAACTTCAAGATCTCACTTAATTCGACACTTCAAAAGGATTTCCGCAGACAAGCGGAGAAAAAGGCTCAAATCCCAAACTCTTGAAGTAATTGTGAGACATTGATCTTCACGACAGGAAGAAGGGTCCATCCAAGAATGGTGCATGGAAACAAAAGTGGGGCTTTCCCATATCATAGATCACGATCGGATCAATGAGTCCTGTGTATTGACATGTCAAATGCGAAGGATTAGTGAAGCTGGAAGAATCGAGGCTGTAGATCAAATTATACCGTCCTTCTCCATTGGGCCGATCAAGATTTACTTTGGAACTTTGGTATTTTTTCCTTCTGGATTTTTGTTTCCCCATTCTCATTTTTTCCTCAGAAGTATTTTCTCACGAAGTCCACCACGGGAAATCTATCTGTTCCTCCTCGGATCAATGGTGGAGTGGTTTGTTTCAATATTCTTCTTCAGTACCATGTCACTCTGGGCGTCATGTCACTTCGGGAGTTATACAAGATCTACATGATTTTCCCTCGAGCTCCAAAGCGTCGAAGACACTTGGCACCCATTTGTTAGAGACACATGGAATCCATCTAGATGTGACACATGGCACTCATTTCAATCATTTGGACATGTCGTCATCCTTATTTTGAGTGACATATCACTATGCTACGTATCATCATGGTAGACGTCAGGCCACCCCGTCAACTGCGAGAGATAATCCTCTGGGAGGTGTTCTTGTTTAAGCGCCAAGATTAGTGCCATCTCTGTGCAAAGTTTTAATGGATCCTAGAATTGATGGGAAGATAGACTTTAGTGGTGGTGCTAAAATTAGAAGGGTTTCAGGACCTATGGGTGCATCGGATCGCGACCATGCTTCATTTCGTGGACGAAAATTTCTCGAGAATTAAAATTCCGGAGTGGTCCCACGATCAGAACAATGGTATAATAAAAGAGCTACGCGGTGGTTGGTGGTGGAGTGTAGGAGCTCAAAGTGAAGTGTGGATATAAATAGTAGCTGGCCCACAATCACATTCTTATATAGAATCTAATCCAAGACCAGTGTGTGGCATCCTCCTAGGCATTAAGCCTCATCCACGATCTAGGAGAGAGATCAATTAATGAAAAAGGAGTGAGTGGTTGAAACCTCGACTCCTCCATAAATAGAAGGCATGGAGATCCGTGGTAGAGCAATTGTCGGCCAGAATTACCATGATGGCGTTTTTCCTACATATGCCCATGCTGAGATGAGTTTGCGGCTAACATGAGGATACACACACAGTCTGATAGAAGAAGGCGTAGACATAAATATTTGAATGGGATGGCGATTACCTCCCTATGGGTTATTGGTGATCTGATATAAATAGATATTTGAATTTTTGTAAAGAGGAGGTGTTTTTCATAGGTTGGAGAGTCGAGTGAGTTTTAGGAGTAGGGATCTGTAATTTTTAGTTTGTATGCTTGAGGTCTTGGGTTGTAAATATATGTTATTGAATATTCCTTTGAATCATTTTTTTATCAGACCGTCTTCTAAGTTTCAATTATGTTTTTCTTCCTTCCCGGTGAATGTAATCTCTTATTTATGGATCCACGGTGATGGAGGATATGTTGCTATCATACTTACATATTTCATGGTTCATCATATTTTCTATGTTTTCTTTATGAATACCGAATGTAATCTCTTTGATTTATGGATTCACGAGGTGATGGAGAGATGCATTTGTATCATGCCATTTTCATGGTTCATCCTCGGACATTTTGTCTTCTTCTCCTCACCACCACACAAATATTTTTTATGATTAAAATGTGGTTTAAATGCCTTCCTTATTCCCGATACTTATGACTCCATATCCCAATGGTCATCAGCGATTTGCGGTGAACTTATTCTCTTCTCTCTCTCTTACATTCTCCTTTGAGCCACCCACTCAAACCATTTTAATACATTTTACCTTTTTATTTGTTAAGGTGGTGGGGATTACTCTTCCGGTCCGAGAGGTAGCTCGGTGCTAAAAATTACCATGACCATGAATCTTTTGAGATTCAAGACATAAAGTATTATGAGACAAGTATTGTTCTTCAAGATGAAGCTCAATCAACACAATGGGAACAACATCTAGAAAAAATGTCCATTGCATTTGGGCCACCTTCAATGATAGTAGGTGTAGTTTAAACACTCTTTGAAACATGAACATAAATTGGCTTCTAGATAATCCAAGAGAAAACACATTTTCACCCACTAATCATTGTTATCATGAATCAAGATCTTCAATGGAGGTTTACATTTTACTAAAAAACAATCTTCAAGTTCAGAAAGTGTCTCTAGAGACACTTTCCACATGGATGTGACTCTAGAGACACTTTCCAACTGGATGTACCTGACTTAAATAGGGGACCTTCAATAAAGTCCTTCAAACTAATTCTTTGCATGTTCTTTTTCCTTTCTGTGTCATCACATAAAGGACCATGAGATGATATTTTCCAGATCCTAATAGTTCTATCTTCAAAAGAACTTGCAACAAAATTTTCTTCCCTTCCTTGCCTAATGTAGGGATTAAAAAATCTATACTATGTACCCAATATTGATGGCCTTTTAGTTCACATGCATGGTGGAAGTTTCGATTCCTTTCACCAACATAGAGATAAAATTTGTTTTCAAGACCTCCCATAGATAAAATCCAATCTGCAATATTTTCTAGCAATCCAAAGAGAGAAATAGCATTCATTTCTCTTGAACCTACATATATAACTTGAAGCAATGACAATTTAAACTCACCTCTAGTTTGTTTTGGAAAGCCAACTTCCCATATATGAATAGTGTTGTCACAGAAAAATCTAACCTAAATTTGAAAGAAGGAGTGAATCTCATAAAATAGACCCCTAGTGAGAGGTACCTATACATCCTCAAATAATTTCTAAAACTTTTGGGAACATGACAAATGCCTTGCTTTTCTCTCAATTCAACCCAACATTCGTGCATTTGATGGGGAACCTTTAATATTGAAATGTATTATGGAGAATGAAAATGTTCATGTGAGTGCTCCAAATAATGTAACACTTTGGATTAGTGAGAAAATCCATGCTAGAATCAAACTTTTCACAATTAGGATGGAACCGTTGAGAGCCAATAAATACTTTCTCAACATTTCTCGGAAAAACCCAGCTCACACCTTTTGACCTTTTGGAGCAAGATAAACACCAACACCATATGATGGGTCATTATTATGTGCTCTACTCTAGCCTAAACCATGAAGTATGATTGTTTCAACACAACACATTTCCAGATAGATGTGTTGTGTTAGGAATTCATAACATTTACATTACCACGTGACCTTCTAGTTATCTCAAATTGTTCCAAAAGAACCATCCTCAAAAATAGGTCCTTGCCTAAGTTGTGTAGGAATTTGATTATACCCATCCATCTATTTCTACATTTAGAACACGAATGATTCTCTATAAAGTTGGATATCCTAGTTCTTTTGAAGGCAAAAACTAAGGCCAATTGACAAATTGATATTAATCATATATTCAGCTCTAATTTGGAAAATTATGGTTTTTGAAAAGAGTCCCAATGTATATAACATGGTGACTACCTTACTATTATTCTCACATCATCCTAAATCATAATGGATGAAAAATTCATAGGACCAAACGATGTTCAATAGGATTAGAAGCATGAAAAATAACCAAATAGTACCACCTGCAAGAAGAAATTGTCCAGGATTCTCCTCTAGAGTTTTGCATAGCCATTGGTTATAGTTAAATTCTTGGATTGGAATGATATGAAGCGAATTCTCCACCCAATCTTTTCTTGTTATTGTCATGATCATTGAATTTTTTCCATCGCATACTCACAGTGCCCTAAATGAATCATATTAAAACATAATTTTCTTTCTCATAAAGCCCTTGATACATATAGAACCATAGTTTTGTGCCATGTGCTAATCCCACCATCTATGTGTCCTCCAATCTAACCGGTGTATTATTTTATTTCAAAGAAAAATGTACATATTTTATTTTATCTCACCTCGATACCATATACCACTTTGAGTGCATTTCAGATTCTGGTTCCTTTCCAAAACAATCAAAATAAAATTTCAAATCTTCCTTCAACGACTTTGATACCACTGTTGGATGTACAACATGGTTTCTTATTTATGGAAATAATAGCCCATCATAACCTATAGAATTGACTTTGTTTTGAAAAGAAATTAAAATAATATAAAAATATAAACTATGGTGGAAGGTAGGGTCCTTTATATGGTTTTCAATAATAAATATAATCAAATATTATATGGTATAGGTATATTTTAAAATTTCAAATGGTTCAAAGGAATTATGATGGTACTTTCGGGTGGCTCATTAAAATATTAAATGCAGGTATAAGGAAGATGGTCAAGTCAAAGAAAAATTCAATATCCAGGCTAATAAAATAATAAGGTATGACTAAATTAAAAAAATGATTTGAGAATGGGGAGATGTAGAGAGCAACCGATAAATATACTCTGAAATTGCATCGATTCCATCAAACATTTTAAACAATGTATTCATTTCAAATTCAGTCATTTCCATGTAATTTAAGCCAATGCATTTGATGTTACAACATTCCAATTGGGGGTGGTGCTTCTTTGTGAGGCACCAAGAACTCCAAACCAATTTACTTCTATCCTTCAGGCATGGAGTAATTCTTCTTTGAACCAATTCTTTGCTTTGTCAACCTATGAACTCAAGAAACACTTTCCTAATCTGCTACTTCAAAAACAGCCAAAATGATCGAACATTGAAGTGTGAGAGTCTTATTTATATATGAGATATTTCACACTACTTTAGTTGGAGAAAAAAAAATGACTAAAGAAAAAAAATCAATGATTGACCAAGCAAATATTTTACAAATTCCACAACTTTTACCCTGATGCTTCATCCTTGATTGGAGTAAATAAACATTGAGTTGTTGTCAATATGAATTTTGTATCATGTTCATTATTCTTTTGATAATTGAACATATATTCTATTCAGAACATAATGTTTCATTTTTGAAAACTTGATTCATCCAAGTCTCCACAAAATTGTATGTCTTTGTGCATGCCCCATGTTGATGAACTTTTTTTGAAGATACAATAGCATCAATGTTTTGTTCTATTTCTTTTTTTTTGTGGGTAGGGTATTTTATTTCCAGGTTCCTCTGTGAGCTTTTAACCAAACTTCCATCTCTGAAATGTTGCTAGTATCTAAGTTTCATGGTTGTATTTCTTTTAAGAAAACAAATATGTTTCTTATTAGTATGTTCATTTCCAATGATAGGATATACACAATTTTCAAAATGTGACCTTGAACCATAGAAATTTCCAAATGATTTTTCATTCTTTGTTGTAAAATTGAGTAATGTGTGCGACTATTAGCAGATAAATCCCTTAATGCTTTTTCAAACATTCATGGATATGATATTCTTCTAGTCCTTCTTGAAGACATTGTGGTAGATTTACTTCACTCATTCACCCTTCCTGAAGTTCCAAATTTTTCTCACTTTGACAATTTGTAGCACCTCTCCATGGGGTACTATGAAATAATATTTGTTGAATTAAACATATGAATTAAGTGTAAAAAAAATGTTCTTCTTTCATATAATAGATTAACCTAAAACATATTCATAACTCTTTTACAGTTTTCCCAGTGATAATTATTTCAAATTTGAATACAAATATATGAATATAAATCTGAGGATGAGATAAATAAGAATTCAAATTGACGATTAAAATGTTTAAAATAAAACATAACAAAAAATATGCCAAGTGGTGCCTCCTTAATATGTTGAAGATGACCATTTTCAATGTAGTCCTACCAATAGTATTAAGATGCTTCCAAGCATTCATTTTCTTTTCACTTTCCCAGAGAGAAACAATGGAATCCTCCTAGCCAACTAAGATCCTAGCCGGATTCCTATCGAACCTTTCAACTTGTTGGTCCTTTGTGCTCATGACTCCAAGAACAGAAAAGAACATATGCTTTAAGAAGACTCACAAGAATTATATCTTCCAAATTCAATTTTCCAACCTCTCAACATCCCCAACCTCTCAACCTCCTCTCATATTTATAAAGTTTCCATACACACACTTCCCCAAGTCTCCTCAACCACCCTCATTAATATCCATCAACCTCCCTTATCCTAGATTCTTAGAAGAAGTTAAAGAATAAAACTAAAATATAAATGATTTTCATAAATAATAAATAAAATGCAATGTATTTCTTCTAGTCCTAGCTTATAAATGCAATTTGACAATTTTCCCCAGAATGAACATGACAACCCACCATAGTCATTTAGTTCATCATACCAACCATCAATCAAATGAAAGAATTTATTTAATGCTACTAGATATTTTTGCATGCAATAAAATTTCTATAGTCATTAAACCATTCAATTAAATACTTAATAATCTAGTTCACATTAATTAATTTTAATTCATCATACCAACCATCTATTGGAATATATTTGTCATTGATGTCAAAAGGATTGATGTCAAAGTGGTGTCATAGTAATGTGTTGTCATTGATGTCAAAGGGGGAGATTGTTAATTAAAGATGTTTGTCATTGATGTCAAAGGTTGATATCAAAGAGTTGTATCATTGATGTTATTGATTGTTGGATTGAGTTGTCATTGATGTAAAGGTTTATAGCAAAGGAAGTTGTATCATTGATATCATGTCATGATTAATAGAAGTATTGCTTACCAGTCACTTACTGGATTCTTGACAGAGTAAGCACGATGCCATGATGTTACATGTCATGGGTTGGTTTTCAAATATAGGTTAAATGGTATAGGATTCGAGATGATATCATTTTAACTCACAAAAATGGACTAGCATACACAAACAGATGAGGTCTTATTTGAAATTCAGTTAGTAGGTTGTATCCAGTAAAGGTAGTGGAGGAGACTTCCAACGAGAAGAGTGTAGAGGTTTTTCATGAACATCAGGCTTTATGGCAGCCTAAGGAAGAAAAACTTGGATCCAAGGTCTTTTTGAATTCAAATTTCAAAGCTGAAAAGAATTATAACAATGCAATGATCAAACATTCATCATAATACATTCTGATAATTCATGTAGTCAGTCCTCCTGAAATATTTCAGTATCAGAGGAAATTAATATGGAGTAAGAAAGTTGATTTTCATATAACAAGAAGTCTCAAACATGTATATATAACGAGAGAACCCGAGTGTTCATTAAAACTTCACAATATGGGAGCTTATCTCTGCCATGGAGCCCATACAAAATATAAAAGGCAGAGTATATATCTCAAACAACTTGCTCCATATGAAACTGCATCACGATCAACGTATTCAAATATTAGCATCTTCTCCTTCTCTGTCGGTGTACATGCTTTCCTCTTAGACACCAAATCTAAAGGCAGAATGGACTTTGTAGAAAATTCATTAGCAGGGGAGACGGGTGACTGACTGCTTCTGATTCAGTGCCTAGCCCTTTTATGGGGTGAAATGAGGTTTCCAATACCTTCCCCTACTTCCATTAACTAACTTCCTCAGGATCAGGATGGATACTGACACCCATGAATTCTCTCATCGATTGCCCATGACTTCTTCAATATGATTTCAGAGCCTCAGTCCATGCTGCTTTCCTTCTGTATTTCAACACAGGCTCCCTCGACCCTTTGGTGAAACTCCCCTATATTTCTCTAATCTTGAATGTGAACTTAGGTTGTGACCTAGAGATTTCATCCAAAGTGCTATCAGGACTTTTTTCTTTCAGGAGTTTTTACTCCAACTTGATTCCAACATCGCGATAACCGAAATCGGGAAATGACCCTTTGAGATCGACAGTTGATCCTGCCTCAAATGGTGGCCAAGATCACTTTTCACATGATACACTAATCATTGGCTATCGATGAATGCAGCCTCTCTTCTTGGATTCTTCCCACATGAGAAAATCGCGGAACCACGGGCCATGTTCTTAAGTTTACATGATTCCGTTCCGAGGTCATGCACCATGTTCCACTTTCGAAACTCGATTCGTGAATCGTGATCCTACTGATCCGGTGACACACATTCATTAATTTAAACAATTAAGATTGAAGCCATTGGCCTTGTGTCCTCCATTGCCTTGGGCTACAAATGGAGCTTTATGATGAGAATTTTGAACTCTGAATCTCGTCCTCACGAAGTGTTGATGTTGATCAATGGCCCATGGATCAGCCTTCTTAGTTAGGGCGTAAAATATTCCTTTCATAATCCTTGTTGAAATTTAACATTTGAAATGTCGATTCACCGTGTAAACGCCTTCGCCAGTTGAACTTTCTTGCTAGTTTGATTTGAGTTCTGCCGTACCCTTCCCTCGGTATTCTGTACCGCACCAATGAACTTCGAACAGTTGGGATTTTGGAAAAGCGAGCTCGGTCGATATCTCTTAGGAATTTCAGCGAGGGAAAAAGCAGGTCGTCTGGAAAGGAAAATACTGCGTGGGAAGAAGAAATCCTGTAGTCAGATTAAAGGAGGAACCAAGAAAAATCGTTGACTTATGAAAAAACCACAACTCACAAGACCATGACAAGATTAAGTGATAAAATTTGGCTCCAAAGAGGATGGCATGCTTCCTCTGTTTGCCAAGAGCGCGCAACTCTAGTGTCTTTTCTTTGGGTTATGTATTCTATTGTAAAACTAAACTAAACAAACATAAATAGAGATGGTATCTACAGTTGCGGGATGCCGATTGTGAATTTAAATAAAATGTTTTTTAGGAAATTGCTTATGCCCGTGGATTAGGCCACCAAACTTCATCTCCCTCAAATTGGAGTGTTGTTTGAAAGCGTTTCATATATTTTGAAGGGGCCAATCCAAAGGTCTTCAAATTTTCCATGCTTTCCCTTGTACTATATGGGCACATCCCATTTGAGCACGGATCTCCCATCTTGAAATCCTCCTTATTTCTCTTCTTGTCAAAGGTATTCTTGATTTTTTGTTGATGGTGGTGCGCTTTGTCTAGAAGTTGCTCTCTTACTCTCTATTGGAATTCTACTAGCTGATGAATTATTTTGATCATGTCATCCCGAGGCTCTCCATGGTAGTCGAAATTTCTCCATGAAGTGAGAGAGGCTGAGTTGAAATAAAGGAAAAACTACTTGATCCATATACAGTTAGAAAGGAGAGGAATCTTGAGGAACTGCTGTTTCACTATATCTACCCACCAGAGAAAATTGACTTTGAATCCAAGCTTTCTTGTTAATCTATAACAATATTTAATTATTTTTATGAGTCTTTTGTTAGAGGACTCTTGCCAATCCATTTCCTTGAGGTAGTATGGGGTAGAGTGAATCATCTTGATTTCAAAGCATTTTATAGGGAGGAATTTGATCAATGGTTCGACTTTGAAATACACTACGTTATCTGTGACGATTCTGCTCGGACAACCAAATGTTTCTATGATATCCTCCAAGAAACCGATGATCACCATGTGAGAAGCACTCCTTGTGGGAATAACTTCTATCCACTTGGCAAAAGTAATCCTTGTGATTAGGATCCATCACATGTGACCATAGAAGATGAATACCCCCTGGAGTAAAATCGGACACCGCAGCCCAAAGGACACAGAAGCTAATATAGGCTTCAATGGAAGAGACTCGATCTATTGTTTTCCAAAAGATTTTTGGCATTTGATACAAGCCTTGACCCTCGCACAAACATCAATGAATAAATTAGGCGGTAGTACCCAATACTGGAAGTATTTTGTAGGTTGTGGTTTTCCAGAAAGATGCCCACATAAGTTGTCATGGAAATAAAAAATAACTGTTGGGCCTCCTATGGGTCTAGACATCTTAAGATCTCTCCTAGAGGATCCTTCGATATAAATTTGATCAATGGGCATCATGCAATTGCTTTGATTTTTTAAATATCTTGCCTTACTCTTTCCCATAGCTCCGTCAGAGGCATAGCTTGAAGATATATGATGTCTATACCAAATGCATTAAACCTAATGGAGGGTTGTCCTTGTTGGACCGCATTAATACACCTTTTATTCCTTGATCATACACCATTTATCACCTCATTCTATCTTATCCTTCCATAAAACCAATAATCTCCACCACTTTCATAATACATATGGGTTTACATTTCCATTTCCAAATTATTTATTTTCAAAGTATTTTTAAGAGAATTTGTAAATATTAGAAAATTAACATAATGAAATATATCTCATAGTTGGATGAGTTTTATGACGACTACGAGCATATTTGAAAATTTTCACAAGGTCAAAAAATCCTACCTATCCTAAAATTCGAATTTCATCTTCAAGCTTTGATTTGGAGATAATCATTCAAACTAACTTCAAGGAGAAGATCATAAATAGGATATCTTATCTAATGTTGTGGAGATTTGAAAGGATGGTTGAGAGTAAAGTGGATCTGTAATTTTGAGTTTGTTATCTTTATTCATATATAAATAAGTGGGTTCTCTCCTCATTTGGGAGGAGGCCTCTCTCTCTAGAATAGAGAATAGAAGATTAGAGTGATTGAGCTTTGATTCATAGCCTTGTAGTTTTGAGATAGTGATTTTCCTTATTTGTCATCTATTGGATTGTTTTAATGCAAGACTATTCTATATGCTTTGTAGTTTACACCTTTTATATGTTGTTGTAGATGTTTTAACATGATTTCATTAGATTTAATTTATGCACTTTCATGTTTCATAGATTAATTCTAGATTTCATGTTTTCGTAGTTAGATTAAGTTTTTTCTTTCATAGTTAAATTATATCCATTTGATTTAGTAGATTGAGTTTTAGTCTCAAGTTTATGTAGTATTAGGATAGTTTCCTTTCATAGATTAGTTGCATATTTTGTGCTTTCTTAGATTTATATTCAACGACAGTAGTTTAACATGTTTATTTTCAATCATTAGTATAGATTAGAAATCCTCTTACCCTGCATATACTTTGTGTGCATCTCATAAGATTACAACTCTGGATTGATAATTTATGTAGCAATTACTATCATATAATTGGCCAAGCCAGTCTGAGAACCACCTTGGGGACAACTTGGCCTCTTGACCATACAGGCAAGTGTTGATGAAGTTAACCCCAAAATATTTATAGTTGGATTTGTTATCTCCTCAAATAATAGTAAATATTGTATATATTTAGGTGATAGGAAGTCATTAATAATGCCTTTCTAAAATTTTTAAAGGTTTGTTTTTTAGAAATTTGGAGTTTATAATAAGTCTCCAAAATCTACGGTTGGGGTTTTATTAAAACACCATGATTTCAATCAAGCCTAAATGTCCCTACCTAAAAGATAATTTAGCTACCAAAAGCCTTAGCTTTCAGTAGCTAAAACCCAAAAGTCGAAGTTGTGTTAACTACTGAAAGTGCCAAAGTTGAAAAGTAGCTAATTGTTTCATCACGCGCCCAAGTAAATGGAATAAAATAGGTGTTAGATTTGCAGCTGGTCAAAGTATTTAACATGCCAAGTCATCAGGTCAAATAGAGCCACATTTAATCCATGAGTTATGTAAATCAAAGTGCCAACCTAGCATGCACTACGATTCACAATATGTTGAGTGGGTGGGTTGTAAGCAACTATTTCATCCACACATATCAGGATTGTGTGATATGTCCCGTGAGAAAATGAAGACAACAGACAGTCTCCAGATCGTGAGCAAGAGATGCAGGATCTGAACGTATCCATCGAGATGCTAGGAGAAAGGCATTATTGAAGAGATTGATGTCTTTCACCAAAATCAGAGCTTCCAGTTCATCAAGCATGTCAAGTTTTGGAAGAGTTTTGGTTCTTGGAGAAAAATCTTTGATGGGAAAGAAAAGAATTTACAGACTAATAAATTTAGAGGTTCTCAATTTTGTTTTCATGAAGGACAAGGATTCTTGGAATAGAAGCCAAGGAAAAACCCATCTTTGAGTGAAGAATACAGAACATCCTCATGTGCTTAAACCAGCATATGAGCATTTGGCATCCAAGAATTGTATGTCACAGTGTTAAAAAGAAACTAAGAGGATACACAAACACTTTGATCAAAATTGTTTGGTTGTCTTTACCTTATAATTGCAGACAATATTATAAATGTTGTAAGAAAAACCCTACTCATGGGAAGCTATTTGCATGGTGGCTTGGGAGAATTGCTTCATAAACTCTTAAAACAAACATTCAAAGCTTGATGGAGAGATTGAAGAAGACTCTGTTATTACAAGGCAGCTGAGAGGAACAAGGGGTTTGTCTTTGTTATGTTTAAACATATGGAATTTTCGGAAAGTTGCAGGAACCTAGTAAGACAGTGACGATCAAATTCTTGTGTCTGTCGGCAATTTGTGCTTTCTGTTGATTTAAAACTTCTGGTCCAGGTCACAAAAGGAGTCTTTTACATTGTTATCCTTTCATATGAAACATCAAATGATGCACTCATATCAAGAAATCTACAAATAGCAGCAAAGAAGCATAGTGTGTGGTCACCAAGAATGCAACATCATCTTAGGGACTCTTTACTGCATCTCTTGGTATAGAAGTAACCAATTAGAGTGTGCAGAAGGCAGTCAAAGAAAGGTATTATAAACAAGGAAAGATAAAGGAAATACAACTATCCCAAAGATAGAGGCTTTCACTGCTTATAAAAGGCAAAATTATAACCACGATTTAGTTGATGAAGCGGAGCTTTTTTTCATCAACTAACTAGCAGATCATAAGATGAAATAGCTAGTGAAACCTGAGAAAGGCAGAAAGGAATTTTTCGGTTCGAGTTTTCTCGATAGGAAATCTCTTAAAGAGCTCAACAAGACCAAATGTTGGATTCTCAATGTCAATGGATCCTTTGGGTGCAGGGAGTTGGAGGAGGTGTTCAAGATGGTTGGCTTACTATTTTTGGACAGATGGATGGGGTTTATTTTCAAGCGGTAGAGTTCAGATTTTGTCTTCATCAAGGATGTCGAGCGATGGCCGGAGGCTTGTCTCGCGTATAGGGTTCATGATCGGAGGATAATGAGATGAGGAGTCGGTATCGTTTGAGGATCTCCTCTTTGTGGGTGTTTTGACTTTCTGTCTTTAATATCAGTCCATTCTTCTGGGATCTAGGCTTTGTTTTAAAGCTGTAAAGATGGATATGGGACGTGGGGTTCGATCCACGGATGCGTCTTGTGTAAGAATCTTGTGTTGATAATGAGATCATGATCTTCTTTTGTTTGATGGGTGATAGTTTGTTCATGCTTCGTTATTAAATGGCTGTTTGGTTTGAAACAAATGTTCTAGGCATTGTCATGTATTAAATCATGGACTTGGATTGAAGATTCTTGCCTGTCTTGTGTATTCATCTTACATTGTGTTGGTTATCTGGACTGGTGTTCTTCATGCCCTAATTTCAGTTATAAATGGATCGTTGGGTTTCTGAAATAATTAGAATGATAGATTATTCTTCTCGGTAGCTATTGAGTTATCTGATTGTTCCAAGCAAAATTTATCTTTTCTTAGTTACCAAAACATCTTATTAAAAGTTTCAAATGATAACCGATTCAACCAACAACAGCTAGAAATATGGCTAACTAATAGTAGGTTTATTTCGATTCAAATTCAAGGATTTTGGCAATCCTTCTCCATCTATGTCAAAGTTGAATGAGAATGCTACAAAGATGAAGGAACATCATAATGAATTTGAATACATAACATAGAATCCATAAAGCTTGAGAGATTTCACCAAGGCATGGAATTTCTTCTCATGATGTCATATTTCCTCATCATCTCAATGTCGGTGGAAAATTGGTTTCTCAACCCTCAACATTGTTTCCGCAACAAGACAACATACAATGTCAAATAAAACAAAATGAAACAATAAAATCCTTTGAGTAATCAGGAGTGATAAGCACATGTGATCAAAGGATTGTTTGATTTGGTTGAAGGATTCTCTGGAATCAGAGTCCATTTTATTTCATTTCCTAAACATGGTGCAATGTACTTCACCAATTCGAAAATTGGAAATAAACCTTCTCAAATTAACTTTCAAGAAAAGCTGGACCTCTTCGAGATCTCGGGAGTGACAAGAGCAGTTGCTTCCACCCTCAGGATCAATTCTTACTCCTCAGCAGTCACTATATGCCCAATGTTTTCCCTCCTTCATGGGAAAACAATAGTTCTTAAGTTTAGGGAGAGACCAAAGCTCTTGCATTTTGAGAAAACCTTCCTCAAGTGACAATGTTTGTATCATGTTGGAGAAGACTGTTTTGTCATCCAGATAGATGACCAAGAATTTATCCTTTTCTCAATGAAGGCAATGTCATGAAAACATGTTGGAAGGTTTATCTTGCATTCATCAATCCAAAGAGATTTTGACATACATGAATGTGCCCCAAAGGAGTGGTGAAGACATCTTTCTCTTTCTTGGGGAGAATGAGAGATCTAGTGTAGCACGAAAATCCATCAATCATGGACATCCTCAATGTGATTACCTTTGTAATATGTGTTCCATTTTGGGAAAGGGATAGTTGTCTTTGAGAGAGGATTTATTAAGGTTTCTGAAATCGATGCACAGTTTGATCTCGCCATTTTTATTTGTTACTGGGACCAAGTTGGCTATCCAGCTAGAGTATCTCAAGGGGGTTATGATTTGGGCATCCAACAACTTCTTTCGTCTCTCTGCTTCGTCTATTATCGGGTATAGAGGGACTATATCTAATCTCAACATCATGCTGACTTGAGGAGGCAATGGATCTGAGCGAAGTTTCGAGACCACCGAAGGAATTGAAATATGACATTTTCTTCTCTGCAGGAACAAACAAAATGTTGGCGAAAGCTTGATTGTCAACTAGATCATTTTCGTTACAACTCTTAGAATTAGCAGCTGATAAGCATTTTTATCTGCTGGACCACCCTTTCAAATCCCGAACATTGCTATCCTCAATTCCCATGTCTTTGCAACCCTTGAATAAAGGCTTCTGTATTCTTCCATTAGTAGTTTCGTTATAATTTATGGCCAGGATATGGTTTCTGACGGTGACACAAAATAATCCACCTTCCTTGAGATGCTCCATCAAGAATTTTCCTACAGAGGCCTCGGAGGGTGATCTTCACCTGGATTAATGGGGTTTCCTAATATCAAAGAAACAAGTATCGATGAGTGCAATAAAATGGATCCGTCAATGTTGAGAAATAGAGGGTGATTGGTGGGGTTTAACTCATCAGCGATAATGTGAGCCAGTAGATTCTCATGCAATATTCTATGATCCCCTAGGAACATTGGAATGGTAGCATACATGAGGTCCATCACCAGGGGTTCCCCCAAGTATTTGGATCCAAGATCTTGAAACAACATGCCAAACTTGGGAACATTACCAAAATATCCATGGCCACACTTTTCATGGGTAGCTAGAATAATGTCACCACTAGATCTTTGATGGCTCCAAGACATTGCACCCTCCTACATTCAAAGGAATACAATTCATCCCATGGGCTTCAGTGACCTCCAATCCGAGGTTCTTCCTTGCCCATTTTATGGGAGGCATGAGATTATCGAGATTCCAAGTCCATCCTCCAAGACATTGCACTCTCCTTGAATCAAAAGAATATAAGTCATCATAGGCTTTAGTGACCTCCAATCCGAGTTCTTCCATGCCCATTTTGGGCATGAGATTATGAGATTCCCCTGGGTCCATCAGATAGTTATGAAGCACCTTATCATGTATGTTTAGGGATGTGTAGAAGGGAGGGGATGAATCATCTCTATATTCTACCATGGGACCTAAGATGAATGTTGGTTTTTCATCTTGGAGATTCACTAAGTCCTTGGAATGGCAGGATGGCTCAGACTGCAACAGTTTAGAGAGGGACCTTTTGAAGTCTTCATGTTTGACTAGCTCTGAAAGGGGAACATGGATTCTGGTCTTCTTAATTTCATGCTCAAAGCTAAAGGAGGAAGTGGGATTCAAAATTTCTCTCACCTCCAAGACATGGTCTTTGAATATTGGTGGGGGATTCTAAGCTTTCCTTTCTTTGATGGTGTTTGTTGCATCTTTAGTAGGATTTTCTGATCTAGGAGTTTGATCAGGGACATCAAACTTCCATTCTTACTTCTTAGACTGAATTTTGTATTTGTCTGGACTACTATTTTCCTTCTCCCCCTTACTCAGCTCATTTATTTGGTCGTCCATGAGGGACTCTTCATATGCGGATTGGGTCAAATGGGTAAACGGGGAAGTATCTACAAGACAATGAATTTGAGGATCCAACCCTTCCTCTTCTCCTTATTCATCATCAACAAGGTTATTTTGGAGGGGGGTTTGGATATTCTGATAATCCCTATCTCTGCTTCTGGGTTCTCTTTGCATAACCTGAGGAGAATTGTTATTATGCCTCCAAAATTTTCTTCTGTTATCAATTCTTTGAGGATTTTTGTACGCCTTATTCCCTTCTAATTCCAACCTTTCCATATTAGCCGAAAGTGATTTTAGTATCTTGGTTACTTCGTCCATTTGAGGAGGGAGAGCAGAAGAGCTGGAGGTTGAGGCTTCAGATCTTCCTCTGTCTCTATCAAATTTATTTATGAGACGGTCAACTACCAATATGTTATACTGATCCATATGGATATCGGTGGCTACTCACCTTTCCCAACTAGCTCAAAACAATTTTCTGACAATTTTGGCAATTTACTATTTTTAGCAGTTTTAACTTCCGGGGCCATTTTGAGGGCCTAAATGAAGGTTTTTCAGGATAGAGATCCTCAATGATAGTTGAAGTAATAATTGATCCCCTAAAATGAATCTCCTCAACTATACCTTTCCAATGGGCTATCACACGCCTAAAACGGAGATCGTATGCAAAAGTTACGACCCCGGGAAGTTTATGTACTAACTTACCCAAATGGGGCCCACATGACTTTTGGTGCTTCATCTCCTAGGGTTAGGTTTTTGGATGTCTAAGGTTTTTGGCATTCTTGATTATTTTAAAAATGCCTTTAGAGCCTCATTCTAACCTTCTTCTTGCGAATGTGCACTACCATCACATCTCTTCTCAGAGATAAGCCACCACCATTCCAACAAGCTTGTTTCCGCTGCATTTTACAGTTTCATCTTATTTCGTTATTGAATAGAAAACCAGTTTTAATGTATCTATGTTATTTTGTGTTAATCACCTCTTCATAATATGTATTCATTTCATTCTACTCATAAAATCC
>SNQJ01S0103545.1:0-15939 GCA_010110895.2 Picea sitchensis
CATGAACTTTTGTTATTCTTTATCAACTCATTTTTGTTTTTCCCTTCACATACAAAGAGGATCATATTTTGCTTTGTTTATTTGGCTGATCACCAGCCTTCCTTTTTATATCCATCCTTGGAGGAAGAAGCCATACTTTATGCCTGTGTTGTAGATGTTGATCCTATATCCTCGACTCAGCCTATTCATAAGGATAAACTTCATACTGAGATCCCTCTTGGATTCAATCACCCTTGCATCCCTAAGGAGGTTGAAACTGATCCACAACCTCCTCAAATCTCATCACATCTTGTTGTTACCATTGAGCCTTTCCATCAATGTGTTAAGCCTCATATTCAACCCACTAGTTTTCAAACTAGAATCAGAGACGGGTTGTTTAAACCTTGAAGGCTTCCATATCATATTCATCCTTATCCTCATGATTTCTTTAAATACCTTCCTCATTTTTCTGGGGAAGATCATGTTATAGCTGAGAGGCATGTGGAGGCCTTTGAGAACTTTGTTGGTCAATTTGATATTGCTCATGATGATGTTTCCATGAGATTGTTCTCAAATTCGTTGTTTGGAAATGTTGCTATGTGGTTTAAATGTTTGGGAGCCGACTCCATTGGTTCCTAGGTTGAATTATGCAATGCATTTTTGAAGTGGTGGGGTGAGAACAAGTCCCTTGATCAGTATTGGTATGATTTTAATGCCTCAAGGAGAGGGGAAGATGAAGCCTTGGCCGTCTTCAACTGGAGGTTTTACCGTGTGTATCATAATATGCTTGTAGAGATCAGACCCACAGAGACTACTTACATGGTGTACTATGTCATGGCTCAGTATTCATAGCTTGTCCTTCACCTGAGAGAAAGGAAATCAACATCTTTATCTGAGTTATTCATGGATGCTGGGGAAGTGGAGGAGAAGCTCCGAGCTTGTGGCAGGATTCAAAGTCAGTATCATCTCAACTCTGAGCGTAAGGCAATTTTTTCTTACTGTCCATATGAAGGAAAAGTTGTGGATGATTTTGTCTTCGAAGCATGTATCAATGAACAACCCTGAATTGATAGAAATCATGTGTCTGAACAACTAGGAGTAGCAATTACTACTGTTCTTGAAATAGACATTTTTAACAGTGATTTTCCTGATAAAATTATTGATTTAAAGGTTGATCATAGATATGAAAGACAACCCCTTTTTTATGAATATCCTAGTGATGATGAGCAACAAGCTTATCTTGTATTTGATCACTATGAAGACAATAAGGATGATGTAGAGGTTGGCCTGGTTACGGAAGACATAAAATTTGACCAGGAGCAACTCTTAGTTGAGGCACATGAAGAGGTCATTTATACACAGCCTGAAGTAAATCCACAATCATCAGTGGATCAACAACCACCTACGTTCATCCTTCTTCCACTTGTACCTACAATTCACAGTGAGCAAATTTTGGACCCACAGATTCCTGTGGCTGTCTTTCAATCAAGTGTGCCTATAGGGGACATCAAGCAAGCTGTCAACGACTTTGAAAAAGTGGAGGTAACCTTTCATAAGTTAATCATGCGTTGCCTTCAGTTTCATGACCCTGTTGTTGAGTACATAAAGTTACACTTTTCAAATGCTTTGGAGCATGCAGGCTTGATCTTTTTATCAACATTTGAAGGTAATATGGGTGATCAAAAGAATGAAATTAGGCATTTGTCACGCTTTCCTTGTCTTTTATGGATCATTTGCAGTGAAGCAAAGGATTCAATTATCAAACAGTTTGAATGACTATGGTGGAAGTTTGCTTTCACCTAGCTTTTTGTAAAATTTAGTTAACTTACGTTTTGTACATAAATAAGCTCCCTCAGGAGAAAGTGTGTTTTCTTTCATTTTTAGAATAGTGTACGTGTTGGCCTATTTTCTTCAGAATGATGTTTCAGAGCATGACTCCATAGCCCAACAACTAGGCCACTGGAACTACTTTTTCTTGGCAGTTTGCAGGGAGCATGCCATCCCCTGTGGAGCAAAATGTTATCACATAAAGTTGTCAAGGGACGCAGGCCGCAACCATGAGCGCAAAGCACAACACTCAGAGCGATTCATATCAGGCCCGAAATCAATGGCCGAAGCCCGAAATAGATCTGAACCGTTCAATTATCCAGAATGCCATGCGTCATCAGATCCTCAGCTCCAGAGTTTTTGCTTAGAGGGAAATGTGGTTTGAGAATTGAAATTATCGAAGGCCAATTCGTGAAGTAGATCTTAGTTGTTGATTCGAAGAGGGAAGATCCGATCTGTCAACCTAAAGTTCTAGAGCTGGGTTGTTGATCAGGAAGCCTCATATTAGATCACAAGATCAATGGTCACACTCCATTGCAGGGTCGGAAGGTGCACACGTTTTAAAATTTTAAGGGTGGGCCGCAATCAGAATCGTGGTTTTTGGAAAGGGACGCGTGGCAGCTCATGGAAAATTGCGGGGACAAAAGTGATTTTCTTTCAGACCACCCTTAGTAGTGCCCACAATCACGCAATTGCATAGGGTCATGGCCCTAGGTCACATTGAGGATGGAGCGATGGAGAGGAACTACACCAAAGGCCGAAAGCACCTTGCTCCACATCACCCTTGCGCATATGCTATCAAAATACCACTTGCAAAGCTCGCATTGGTCATAAACAAAGACCATTCATGGCCTCGAGGCATCAGGATGGACTCGTAGAAGTCATTGGCATCGTCTACGAACAATTATGGGTATCAGGACCAATCCTAATCCCAATGAAGACAATTATTGAAGATTGTGGGTTGCAGTTGAGACCTCGCCTCATCCCATAAATGGAAAACATTGTAGAGAGCAGCCATGAAGGCACACTTACGATTCAAAGCTTCCTTATGGGCAATTTTTCCTGTAAAGCACATAACTATGCCTGGATCGCGTCTGACATAATGAAGTCTGCACAACCTGACAGAGCGGGCGCCGATTGAAGGCTTTGAAGGCAATGATCTGATCACATTCCTGGTGGTTGCAACATTTTAGTATATATAGGTAGTTTTGATATTTTGTTAAGTTCGATGGTTGAGCTAGGCTCCCTTATTGTAATATTTTGATGAATAACATTGGTTCTCTGGTTATGTATTTTTTTTTTAGACATCTTGGTTAATCTAAGTCAACTTTATTGATCCATCTTATTTTCCTCTGATACAGAGAGAGTTCATGATTGACTCATTCACATGGATTGTTATGACTGTATTATGATAAATGTTATATTATAGTGTTGTTATATTTTCTTTTAGTTTCTTTGAGATTTGAATTCAAGAAGATCTTGTGTTTAATTTTTTCCTCCTTAGGCTGCTGGAAGACCCGATGTCCATAGCAGACCTCTACACTTTCTCACCAAAGTCTTCCTCCCATTCATCGTTACTCCAACTTACTGACTGAAGTTGATACAATACCTCAATTGCTTGTGCATGACAACCCAGATTTTCTGAGCCAGAACATTATTATCTCGAGTCTTATCCATTTGACCCCTTTAAACTCATTTACATTTAATGTATAAACTGATGGGTACTGGGCTTATTCTCATTACAGTCTGAGGGTGATTCCTAGTGCTAACACCCTTATGGCGTAGCTTTTAAGTATGGCCCTTACGAGATGAGATAACATGTGGTTGTTTCCACATGGCCACTTTTATTTGTAGACAAATGGAGCCTTGAAGAAGCCCTAAAACCAAGTGAAGAAGCTCCTAAAGTCAAGTGAAGAAGCCTATATATGTCCAAGATAAATATTGCAAGATGGAGATTGTTGAAAGTATTATTTGTGGTCAACTTGGATACCCTATCTTTGAGGGAATTTTTACCTTACATAACTAACTCAAATGGAAGCACAAGTTACATGTTTGGAAATATTATTCCGAGACCTTTCAAACAGTATATGGAAGTCCCTCTAACTTCCTAGGAATGAGGATATATGAGTTTTTTCCGTCCGACAACCCAACCATAAAATTGAGGTCCGCTTAGTTAATTTGTGGGACAGACACAACTAATGTCCACTAAGACCAGAATTAGTCTATCAGACCTTAAGAAAGGTAATTACTTTGATTTCCTTAGAATTTTTTTTCTGTGCTTGAAAAACATTAAGGGAAGTGTTCCAAGATCACCATAGTTTGATGACTTAGAAGGTTAGGAAAGTCAGTATTGTGACAAATATTTTGAAATTGTGATCTAATTTGTGTATACACAAGGCACTCTAAGAGAACATGCTTTTTATCTTCCACCCTCTTAGTGTCACAAAGATGACAGGTTCTCGTGTCCCACGAAATTTTAGGAATTGTCCAACACCTAGTTTTACTATGCAGCTTGTGAGAGTTTGTTCTTATTTTAGCAACGTTTATCCTCTTCTTTGTGCTAGTAAAAACCGAGAGATACTTTTGTTCTTCTTGATTAGGGTTTACCACCTCCTTGTAGTATCTTAATTTTTTTTTATCCTCTGATTCTTTATTGCACCAAAACTTCTCTTTAAAATTAGATGTAATAATATTCTTAATATTATCGATATATTGTTGAATGCCATCTTCTTGTATTCCCAAATAATTTATCTAATACTTGGAACCCTTGTGCCATCCTTTCTTGAGTTATTGATGGATTTGGTTGGAGCAATTTTGGGAAGCTTCTTGTCATCCATGTTTTTCATCTTGTTCTTGTACAATAGGTATCTAACCATAGTTGTGCTCTCAATGGGGGAGAGGCTCGCTTCCATGTGGAGGATAGGATAGGGTGCATTGCCTTTAATTTTGAGATTATAAGTTATAAAATTATTTTGGATCCACTTTATCTTTCTCCATGATTATAGAGATTATGCATCCCCAAACTTCACATCCATATAAGTTAACATGAGTGACAAGAGTCACAAAGAGATTTTTTTTCTTATCCCATAGGCAAAGGTCAGTTAATTTGCAATTGTTTTCAAGCCCATAGTAAGCTTTCCACCCTCCATTTGTCATTTTCTCAACATTATAGTTCCAATTGAGCTTGAGATTAATATTGATTCTGAGATATTTGTTGGCATATCCCCAAATCAAATCTCAATTTCAAAAGATTTGTCACACTACCAACCTTCCTAACCTTTTAACTCAACAAAACTATGGTGATCTTGGAATGCTTATCTTAATGCCTTTTTAGCACAAAAATAAAATTATAAGGAAATCCAAGTAATCCCTTACCTTATTAAGGTTTGATAAACCAAATTTAGTCTTAGTGGATATAAACTTGATATACAAATATTTTACTTAGGTGCACATTGAAATATTTTTTTGTTATTATGATTTAGGTGGATCTCGCTGACCATTTACCTTTTCCACTGAATCAACATTTTCGAGCATGTGGTTTTGATAAACTATGATATTCACCCTTTTGACAGGGAATGTAATGTAATGCCATCTCCATTTGTTAATTACAACCATCATGCAATGATTTCCTAATGGTCTTATGTACATTCCTACAACGTTAATGCACTAGATCCCATTAGATCTAAGTAGTTAAGTGCGCTTGGGATAGAGTAGTACTGGAATGGGTGACCTCCTAGGAAGTCCTAGTGTTTTACATGCCTATGACATTATGTAAACTTAGACCAATTTATCCCACATTCATCATGGGAATTATTCTCCTCTCACTCTCTCATATATAATCAAGGTGAAGGACATCCTTTGAGCATGCAATGGAGTGTGATGTAATGCTTATTGTGAATGAGCATAGCCGACATCTCTTTCTCTATAGAGATAAGCTACCACCATTCTAGTAAGTTTTTGTTTTACAATATTCTATTATTCATTGATAGAAGTCGGGTTTCACTATATTTTTGTGTTCTATGGTATAGTTTTTGTTACGATGAAAATCTCTCTATGGCTAGGGGTAAACCACAACAAATGGAAATGACTGCAGAAATAAACTGTAATCTTAGGTATGTTATATAAACAAATATGCTAGCAAGACAAGATAAAAGGCCTACCTCGTCCAGACGTTTGATGAAGTCCATCGTTGAGCACTTGACTCAAAGCAATACACCTGCAACTTGTCCTCAACAACCAAGAAACACAAGCATATGGTGATAATATATAATGTTATCACATTCAATAGCCTAATCCATCAACATCCATAACAAATACCCCCATGGAATAACAATTCAAATATTTGCAAGATATCAATTGGACGAGAAAAACATATTTCTATTAAAATGTAATCAACAGAAGTGAATGAATTACGAACTTTTGTGTCGGCATGGTTCAGAATCGAAAAACTAAGTCCCTTCTAGCTGGGCCTCCACCACTTCAATCCTCCACCAAAGGTAAGATCATATAAGAGAGACAATGAGATTCTCAATCAAGTAGGGAAGAGCTCGGGGGCTAAACAATGTGTTTAGAATTAAAAGGACAAAGGGATGCAAACTCAATATGAAGTGAATAATTTCTCTAGAGTAACTTTGCTCTCAAAGTTGAATTCTTCTCCTTCTTTCCATAGCTCGGATTTGGCCCATTTGTAGCCTTCAAGTGGAATTGAAGGGTCAATTTCGAACGTTTCCAGTATATGGAAGGTCAAAGATCATGGATCTCGTGATGTGACATGGAAACCCGACACCATTTTTTAAATTTGGGCACAAATCCCGATGTACAAGGGTTGTAGTGGTGCAACCTACGCATATGCATGTTGTACTATAGGTAGGGCACGTATATGTGGAAAAATAATGTTTTTAGATCTGGAATTTGCAAAAAGGGACTTCAAGTTTGCATAGGGAAATGGAAAAAGGCCTTCTGTGCAAGTTTGCATAGGGTGAGGCAAATATTGCTATAACAGATGCCCCCTAATGTGTGAGGTCAGAGGAGTATCTGCGACGGCCGAAATACATTATAAGACCCAGAAATAGAGTAATGGGGATCTAGCTGGAAGAAGTAGTTGCTCATTACAATTTGTACTGACTTTGCACACATGGTTGTTAATTTGAATTACACTGCAGATCCATGTGAAAGTATACCAAACAGTTGTCCATGGCCATGAATAGGCAATACAAAGGTGGCTACATGCCAAAGGTTGTCATAGTCACAAACAAGGCCCAGTAAAACTAGTCTCAAAATCAATCTGAAGATATCTGTATACAATGGAGTACAATATAATCTCCCATGAGCACTAAAGTCACATAGGTACTGGTCCAATGAAATGTAGCAACAACTCAAGAAAGTTGTGGCTATAAAATGATGTCTTCAAGTCTTCTACACAATCCGCCAAAGATGCAAGTCTTCATCGTGTGAATAAAGGAGTTAAGGTCGAACATAATGAGACTTCGTTTGATTACCGGTCATTGAGGTATACCGTTAACAAACATGAGACAACCTACTGATGATGAAAGTAGGTATCAAGGCACATAGTACATTCTTACAAGTGTGAATAAAGGAGTTGGGGTCGAACACTTGAAGAATCCATCGATCAAGAGACATTGATGTATTCCCAGCTGTCGATGGGGAGAGAACCTGCCACTAATGACTGCAAGCCTCTAGGTAATCATAGGACTCTAGGTCTTGTCTCCAGAATATATGAGCTGAAGTCAATGGAAGGAGACCCGCTGAAAGGAGACCATTAAGTCATCTGTCATCATTTAGAACAAGGTACAAAGCGAGATCTTGATGATTTGGAGGAAATTGAACGAAGAACATGTTCATGAACCAATGACCCTGTGCATCTTTTGCATGTGCCAGATGCGACCGGTGCACGAAAAATACCCTTTGAATAACAACCAATGAGGAAAACTGTTGACAAAGGCGAGGAAACCACCAATAGGGATAATGGCATCCAAGACACTGCAAGAATCCCAATGTGTGAATAGATGTTTTTTCATCGAACATAAGGGAAACCACCTAGTCAGCGACTAATCACGAAATGTCGACTGTTGGGTTCAAGGTTACCTACCAATGAGGAAAGTAGGACCAGGGTGCACAATAGGACTACAACTTCATGTGATTCCGAGACACATTGAGGGTATGGCCGAAATGCAAAGTCAAGAGTTCTGAGGAGTGGCCAAAACAGGTTGATAGACATCCTTTGAATAAGAGCATGAGACATATGGAAGACTCTGGCAACATAGACTCGATGATGAAACTTTGAGATGCAAGAGGCATCAATAAAACTCTCCATAGGGATTGGAAGAGTAACCAGTCGGGGGAGTAAACTTTTTGTAATGAGCTCAACTTCCTAAGGTCATGCTACACCCAAAATTTTGATGACAAGTCGACTAAAAAGTTTTGTGCTATGTTCAAAGGTGACACGACTGTTTCCAATATAAGATAATATTCCCTTCCCGCCCATCTTTTTTTGTTTTTTCATAGTCAAATGAATGCTATGATACAGAGGAGGAAAAAAGTGTCGCAAGTAAGAAAAACTAGTTCCAACAGTGGAACATACCTATTCTCAATGCAAGGAGGTGCATGTGGGATATGGACACTCGGGGGAATGTTTCATCCTGGGTATAGGGTGTCAAGCTGCAAAGGATATAAAGAAGGCTCTTCTTGGTTGAGGATGCAAACTATTGAGGTGAACGACTTATAACACAAAAGCGAGAACCGACAATAGGCTCAATACTGTAAGCAAGGGCATGAGATGCAATTACAACTTAAAGCCAAAAAATGTCTTTTTTCGTAATGTTAGTCTACTTGGTTTGAAGAAGGGGTAAACTTGCACCAAATAGTTGTCCTTTCAAATCCAATTTACGAGTGTGAAAGAGACAAATTCACTCGACAATCTTTTCGTTTTTTAGACGAGTCGGAAAAGAGCTTAAATCAGACTCGTTGGGGGGTTTCTAAATGACATGTCATGGGGGAGGCCAAGGCTCCCGTGCATGATTTTTGTGAAAGGTCAGCATCTTACGAATAACTGACACAAGCTTGGGAAAACCCAAAGCTCTCCAAGTTAAGGAGGATAAAGTGCTAGCGGAGGTTACCTTCTCCATGATATATCAGATAATGTCTCTTACTTGAAGAGGTATAGGATGAGGGTTGGATACCCCACAAGACCATCCTAGTCAAAGGGAAACTCTCCAAGACTTGGAGGGAGAGTACCCGGGGAGAGTAAAACTCTCTCTTGTGCAGAAGGCGCAGTACTAGAAATGTTATGGTTGAAGGACACATCACCCTCCAAAAGAAGAGTTGGATTAACCGGAGATTGCATCGGTATGACCACTTCTTCAACCATTGGTTGACTAGGATGAAAGACAACAAGGCCAGGAGACACACCACCCTCAAATATAGAAGTGGGGTCAAGTGATGATTACATCAACATGACCGCAGTGTCAATCAAAGGAGAAACAAAGTGTTGGGAAACCACAGACGACTTAGAACCCGAAGGTCCCCTAGGTGAGGACCACACTTCTGGTATCCCATCGGTAGCAGGGCACAAATGAGTAAGGTGATCTTCTTCGCAAATCCTACAAAGGAACTTAGGCTTACGTCTTACACGTCTAGGTTTCTCAATTATATGAATTCCCCCAACGTTATTCACAATGGCTGGAGACATGCTCTCGACGTGACTAGCAGAGGCTGGAGATGTGATGTCAGGATGAATCATGGCGACTAGAGTGGTGCCCCCAGCATGACTTGCAGTGGCTGGTTGCTGGTCTTCAACATGAATTACAGAGGTTGTCGACCACTCTCCAACATGACTAGTAGAGGTTGTTGATGGGATTCCAATATGACTTGTAGGGACTGGACCGGTGGCGATGGTTGGTTGTGGAATTTGAGACCAAGGTCACAAGAAAGACTGGTTTTGAGATATTGCAGGCCAGGAAGGTTCCTAGTTTACACCTTGTCCCTGTCTAGAAAGGTAGTATCCTCCACCTAATTGATCCATAGAAGTTTGTACATGCATCATCATTGAAGCAGATGTCTGTGAAGAGACAAAAGTATGATAAGTATTGTTCAAGTGAGGATATATGTTGCCCCCATTTGAAGGGGTTCCGTAAAGAGGGTAGCCCATACCATAAAATAGATTCCCTTCGTATGAAATACCAGAGGACATATGGGGACCCGCCATGGGAAAAGTGTTCGTAGGAACTTGCATAGTGGACGAAGGATACACAGATGGGGTGTAATAAGTATAATAACCACCTATTTGAGCACTGGCTCTTGCAAAAGAATGGCTAGGATTGTATCCATAAGAGGGGAGATTCCAACCTCCCACAGTGAGAGTTGGTTGAGGGACATGACTCTTATAAAATGAAGATGTGGAAAGTAGAGTCATCATGCCCCCGGATCCAAAACTAGGATTCGTATAAGCAGGCAAGGGAGAGGATGGAAAGGGTGAAGGCATGCTTGGCATACCAAGAGGAAAATGATTAGAGACCCAAGGCATGGACTGAGTGTCGTAATTCTGCATGCCATTATGAAAAGTGGGCAGATTCGTCCCCATGAAATAAGTGAATGTCACGGGGGAGGTAGCCATAAAGGAGGGAGCCAAAGGAACTCCACTATCCATAATAATGACAACTCAAGGTGCAGTATAAAATCCTAAGGCCAACTAATAATCAAAGAGCACACCAAAGTAAAATCAAAAGCTCAATATGCACACAAACAAGATAAAGTGGTTGAAAAGGGGCCTCCCTCTCTAAAGTAGGTATGTCTCACTCAAAAGGGGCCTGAGACTCCTCTACTAAAGATCGGAGGTATCAAAATCAATTATAAGGGCCCTCGTGGGATTAACAACCACTCGGTCAGATCCCCCCAGAGAGGTAATCCTCCATAAAGGTTGTGTGTTGTCCGACCCTTATCTGATCCATGGTACTTGCAGAATAACCCCTGTAAGTAACCTATGTGGTACCTATGTCAAGCAATTAAGAAACCACGATATAACCGATGCATAGGAGAACAATCGTAAGTCAGGTACACCGTATGGGCAGGGTAACAAAGCCCAAAACCTTGAAAGCACTGCCTCTCACAAAGGTAAGGATACTAGCGAGATCCCCATATCGGCGGGATATCCCTTCAACCAACCTCACGCGACCTCATTCTTAACTCTGGTGTAAGCGGAGCCTCCTAATATTACCAATTATACAATGGATTTCTTCACTCCTTTAGTCAGACACATATGTTGATTTAATAGCCTTGGAGAAGTTTACTCACAAAGTCCTATTCCAAGGCTCTAAATCCTAAGCTAGTTTGTGCACCCTAGAAAAATAAAACTGTTACTAATCAATTTTAAATTATAGCATTACTTTTAGTGGCATTGCTTACTCCAAAAGGTGCGGTCGTGAAACAAGTGATGTTATGACTCAACAAGTAAAATAAATGAATATGAATACAATGCAAAGTCCTAACTTCAATTCCCAATAAACGATATGCTTTCCAAAATGCAATTCTCAACTTAGTTATGCAATTCTAAATAAAATGGAATCTTTCTTTACATGTACTAGGATCAATGATAAGCACCCAAAAGATCAAAATGCCAACAATGTAAAATGCCTAATATTTTTGTATTTTCAATATAAGAGAATGAAAATGCAAGGATTGAACAACAACTTGATATAAAAACTCTATTGTATGTAAACAAAGAAAAACCAAGTAGAAAATCAAGAAGCAAACACCTAGCCCAAGATGCAAGGACAATCAAATGAAAATGATGATGAGAAAAGCACCGCCTAAAAATTCAACCAAATAAAGGTTTCCTGTCATTCCACAGACACTTAACAGTCATAACAGAGACCCAAGAAGACTCATCAATCATCAAAACCCACCCAACAACCATCAAACCCAACAACCAAGTAATAAAGGGTGATGTATGCGACTGTTCAAGGGAAAAGCGCATATATACGCTTCTTGCAGAAGGACATCATGCGTATGTACGCTACTGTCAAGCAAAAACCCATGTATATGTGTCAAAACACAGTCAGGCTAAGGAGAAGGCCAAGAAACTTAGACTCAGAGTGAACAGAGGTTGTCAAGCAATCATACGACAAGAAAATCAATATAAATAAGAGCAATCTAAGGAGAAAAAAACTCCAAACCTCGAAAAAGAAGATTATATCCCCAATATGGTCACCAATTCTGTTACGAGGAAAATATCTCTATGGATAGGGGTAAACCACAATAGACGAAAATGGATGCAGAAATCAACTCTAATCTCAGGTATGCTATACAAACAAAAATGCTAGCAAGACAAGATAAAAGGCCTACCTCATCCAGACGTTTGATGAAGTCCACCATTGAGCACTTGACTCAAAGCAATACACCTGCAACTTGTCCTCAACAACCAAGAAACACAAGCATATGGTGATAATATATAATGTTAGCACATTCAATAGCATAATCCATCAACATTCATAATAAATACGCCCATGGAATAACAATTCAAATATTTGTGAGATATCAATTGGATGAGAAAAGAGTATTTCTATTAAAATGTAATCAACATAAGTGAATGAATTACGAACTTCCGTGTCAGCACGGTTCTGAACCAAGAAACTAAGTCCCTTTCAGCTGGGCTTCCACCACTTCAATCCTCTGCTAAAGGTAAGCTCATATAAGAGAGACAATGAGATTCTCAATCAAGTAGGGAAGAGTTTGGGGGATGAACAATGTGTTCAGACTTAAAAGGACAAAGGGATGCAGACTCAATATGAAGTGGATAATTTCTCCAGAGTAACTTTTCTCTCGAAATTGAATTCTTCTCCTTCTTTCCATAGCTTGGATTTGGCCCATTTGTAGCCTTCAAGTGGAACTGAAGGGTCGAGTCAGAACGTTTGCAGTATATTGAAGGTCAAGGATCATGGATCTTGTGACGTGACATGGAAACTCGACACCATTTTTTAATTTTGGGCACAAATCCCGATGTATGCGGGATGTAGTGGTGCAACCTGCATATACGCATGCTGTACTATAGGTAGGGCGTGTATATGTGGAAAAATAATGTTTTTAGCTCTGGGATTTGCAAAAAGGGACTTCAAGTTTGCATAGGGAAATGGAAAAAGGCCTTCTGTGCAAGTTTGCACAGTGTGAGGCAAATCTTGCTATAACATTTTTGTTCATACCTCATTTCGTTCTCAACATAATTTGGATCTATGGTACTAGAGAAATCTACTCCTTATTATTTCTTGGTGCGTTTCCCTGATGAGGTCAGTGTATAAAGAGTTGGGTCTTGAGCTAGTTTCTCTTGGGGATGATCGCTCTCGCCAGCCCAAGTGACCACCCATGGTGAAATACAAGAGAGATGATGGAGTAGGAGATCCTTTCAAGATATTTCTCTAGGAATATCTCACGCGATAGAGGAATGAGATGATGGACAACTTCGCTTAGATCATTGGATGACTACTGATGATGGCTGAGGCATCTTCGAAAAGAAATAATTTGGGAGGTGTGATGCCCTTCAAGGTACAAGTTAATTTTGATATCCCCTTATTTGAAGACCAAATAGGTGTAAATGATCTAGAGAAATGGTTGAATCTACTAGAAGGTTATTACTCTGTCCAAAACAATTTCGATGGAGGAAAAATCACCTTCGCACTCCTGAAAGCCCTTCCCCATGTCAAAGCTTGGTGGAAAGGTTACTAGGAGAGGCACACCATAGATGAATCTACGCCATTCAGGAGAGAACCCACCTTTGCATCCTTTGTGGATTCCCTCAAGGAAGAGTTCTACTCTGTTGGAAACTATGATGACCAATATGATGACCAATATGATGACCGGTATATGAGATGGATGACTCTGCATCAAAAGGGAGACCATACAGTGCCAAAGTATACCAACATCTTCCATACCCTACGCTCAAAGTTGGGTATTCAAGATTCAGGGAGACACCTAGTTATGAAGTACCACAATGGTCTACACATGTACATCCAAACATAGATGGATTTATTGGACATCTCCTCACTGGGAGATGCTTATCAATATGTTGTCAAAATTGAGCAGAAATTTAAGCAACAAAATAAGTAGGAGTTAAGGTATACAAATCCACAACAATAGAAGCATGGGAAAGATGGCCTTAACTCACAAAACAAGGGACAGAGCAAGGAAATTCAACCTCAAGACAACCAGTCCAAGCCGCATGAAAAGAAGGGTAACAAAAATATGAAGAAGGACACTGGAAAGTGGTGTCATTTCCATAAAATCCCCCGACACAACAATGATGAATGCCACTTGAAATAATAATTCTTAGCTGAGATTAAAGAAAAGGAGTTAGATCCTGACTTGGAATCTGATTTAGAATAGGAAAAGAAGATCATCGATGCAGAACCCAATGTTACCATCACGATTGCAAAGATCCAACTAGACGAGTAAGAGGAGCTCAAGGAGGGGGAGCACCTCTTCCATTCACAGATGTGGGTGATGGGGACCCCACTAAATTTCATTGTTGATAGTGGTAGCTAGAAGAACTTGATCTTAGCTAAGGTTGTCAAGAGACTGAAGCTGCTGAAAATGCCACACCCCCAACCTTACACCATTGAATAGTTGAGTTGGGGATAAGACATATGTGTCATCTAGAAATGTCGCCTATCCTATGACACCAAGCCTTTCAAAGATCAGGTGTTATGTGATGTTTCCCCACTTGAAGTCTGTGATGTTCTTTTAGGAAAACCATATATGTGAAAATGTCACACTATTTATGAGTCTCGACCCCGTAGTGTCATTGTTACTTTGGAGGGTCATCTCTACTGGATACCAAAGGTCGTTATGATTATTGACATTTCATTGATCTCGACAAAACAATGCCACAGCGTAATCTCTCAGACCACAAAGTTTTCCCTCTTCAAAATCTGATCTCGATGTTCTTTTAGGACAACCATATATGTAGAAATGTCACGCTATCTATGAGTCTCGACCCCGTAGTGTCATTGTTACTTTGGAGGGCCAGCTCTACAGGATACCAAATCTAGTTATGATGATTGACATTTCATTTATCTCGACAAAAAAATGCCACAACGTAATCTCTCAAACCACAAAGTTTTCCCTCTTCACAATTCGATCTCAATGTTCTTTTAGGACAAACATATATGTGGAAATGTCCCGCTATTTATGAGTCTCGACCCCGTAGTGTCATTGTTACTTTGGAGGGTCATCTCTACATGATACCAAATGTAGTTATGATTATTGACATTTCATTGATCTTGAAAAAACAATGCCAAAACGTAATCTCTCAGACCACAATTTTTTCCCTCTTCATTGTTACTTTCAGGGATGATTTTAGGAGCTAAATTTCGCTCATGGGCTAATTTTCCATGTTTTTTCACAAAAAAATATTTGCCCAAATTCTATAGGATAAAATTATTTTACCTTAAAATAGCCAAAATTTTATAGAAACTATATAAAATCCTTAGAAATTTGAATATTTTTACAAAAATATTGCCAAACATTTATAGTTGGCATATGAAGGATTAGTAAGATTCGCTAAGGTTTCTACATTTTAAAATAAATTTCCATCCTTAAAATCATCCCTGGTTACTTTGGAGGGTCAGGTCTATAGGATACCAAAGGTAGTTATGATTATTGACATTTCATTGATCTTGACAAAACAATGCCATAACGTAATCTCTCAGACCACAAAGTTTTCCCTCTTCACAATCCGATCAGAAGGTGAACAAAAGGTTGCTACAACCACCACAGCCTCAGCCCAAGACCTTTCTATACAACATAAGTTGGTCGACAAGATTGTAGAGGAGCAAAAATATATTTTTGCACCTATGGGGGTGCCTATGCACTACCAAGTTAAGTATTCCATTGAATTGGTGCCTGATGCTCCCTTACCCAATGATCTATTCTATAGATGATCCCTTCCAGAGAATGAGAGTCTTCCATATGTTCACATAGCTATAATAGAGCCCTTCATAACTCTATTGGCCACAACCCTTTTCAGGTGTGCTTAGGGTTCCAACCATTAGAACCCATTGATATAGTTCTTCCTATTGCATCTTTACAGACATAGTCCTCCCACACTCAATCCATGGTAGATTCTGT
>SNQJ01S0103546.1:8542-20361 GCA_010110895.2 Picea sitchensis
TTTGTATTTGGGTACCTAACATGGCCTCATTTTCGGGACCCATTCTTTATTTTCACCATAGTGATGTTCACGGGGGGTGTTGAAGATACTTCACACACACCTAGGATTTATTTTTCCTAAGGTTTTCCCTATGTTTATTAGTCATTATTTAGTCTCCTATATTTTAGGAAGAATATTCCTCTAGGAGAATATTCTTTGTAGTTCACACTTCGGTTTGATCAGTTGAGTGGAGTCTAGATGCCACATTGGGATTATCACCATGCAACATTGGGAGCATCACCATCTAATGCACATTTTCCTTGGGATCATCACTAGACTAGAGCATTACTCATGATTCCCTAATCTCCTCCTCACTTCACTCTGTTTCAGTCAGTTAACTGAAGACTGAGAGACTAGTTAACTTAGACTAGGTGGCAGTTCACTCCCACAATTGTCTAAGAGACTAGACTAGGTGGCAATTTACTCCCGTAACTGTTGGTGTATGTCCATATCACTCTAGACCACCACTACGGCGCATTGGATTCTCCTCCAATGCACATTAGTTGAGTTATACATAGTATATCATGTGTAAATTATCATTCATTCATTTGGTTAATGAGAATTCTTCCATTCTTTCTCTTATGCTTCTCTTTTCTCATATTTCTTTGCAACTGTGTATGTCAATTCCTAGCTAGATCTATTCTATGCAAGTTCAACACATTTACACACACCTAGCTTAATCATGAATTCCTCTAAAATTTCCTTGGGCATACTTGATGGAGCCATATCAATCAAAGACCATTTTTGTTCCTTACATCTATTCTCTTTGACAATTTTTTCATCACAATGATAGTAGAGGTTGAGATGTTTACATTCTACCACTTATGTTAGGTTCAATTTATGGACCCAAAGGTGCTAAGAAGGAAGTGGAGCAGGCAAAAACAAGGGATGTGGTGGTAGAAAAAAATTGGGTCATTTGTTTTGGGTTGTGACCATCACATGTGCACTTTTTCTAGCTAAGAGATCTCCAACCGAGTAGCTAGGTGGGACTTGAATACTTGTAATATGATCTCCTCCTTGAGACCATTGATAAAACACTCCTTGAAGAACTCATTATTCATACACCTTCTATTTTGATTGCCAATCTCTCAGAGGAATTAATAAAGTCTTCCAATGTGATAGTTTTGTAGAACTTGGTCAACATCCCCCAAAAATGAGTATCAATTTCAAATTTAGCATAAATGGACTTCACATACTAGTTCCAAGAAATGTACCCCTCATATGCCTTCTAATTCCATAGCCACCACTACTAATGCACCCTATCCATGTATAATGAACCCATGCAGAGTTTCAATTATTCATCATCAATACCCTAGAGAGAAAAATAATGTTCCATTTGGTTCACCCATCCTAGTGGATCATAGCCATTGAACTTATTCAGATCTCCTTAGGAAACTTTTTACATATCACATGGCATTGAGTGTCATAAAAGGATGGTTAGATGTGATTTTTTTACTTTCCTTATCTTCTTGTGTATACTTTACATCTTTTTCTTTATTCTTCCCTTCGGTCGGTTGATTTTATACTTTCAATTTTTATTTTATTTGTAAAATGACTATATTCATTCCACTAATTGCATTTATATGAAATTTGTTCATAATTTACTTTTTACATACATACCCAATATCCCAACTTCAACATGACTTCAACTCAATATTTAACTCAATAACTTAAACTAGATATTTTTCAAGATCTATATCCACATGATATATTTGATTTTCCCATGCATATTTGTATAAATTCCCAATGCCTACATATATTTGTATCAAATTCCCAATGGATTTAGTGCACTCCCCAAAAGATTATAACAAGAAAGAAGAGCCTCATCCAAATTAAGAGTATTAAGGGGTTTTCTTTTACCATGTTAAAATCCATAGACCACCTATTTAGAGAAATAGGTATTGTCCTAAGGAATTAAGAACCTTAAAAATTATGTCTCAATTTGTTTGAGTTCTAACAAAAATGTTATGATTCCCTTTTCATAATAATGAAGTTTTAATTTACCTCCAATAAAAGAAAACAATATATTTGGAGCTAGCCATTAAAGTCTTAAGGGAGTGCCAAGCATCCATTAATTTTTTAGCTAGTTATCTTTGTAAAGAGTAATGTAGTATCATGGAGGGCACTCCATACAATGTTTAACTTGGGAACTCCCTTTAGCTTGTTGATAAACCATTGCTAAGGACTCTATCTCCTTGTTTTTTTGGTCGCTAATACAAGGAAAGTTTTGAAAGTGGGCACTCCCTCATGAGCTAATCAGGGACCCAATGTAGATTCAAAGTGGTGATAGGAACAAAAGGGGAATTGAAAGGTTAGAAATTTTTATAGAGCAAAGCATGGCATTGTATTTACAATATTAAATTCAACATTTTTCATCAAAGTTTCTTTTTGTTTCATATTTGTACAACTAAGAAAAAAAAGCTTAAAAAAACTACACAATATTTTTTTTTTTAAATGTGAGGAAACATTTTTTTTTCCCAAGGAAAACCTCACAAGGAAACGTCTGGGCACTTCTCCACATTTCATGAATGTTACCTAGTGTAAACCCATCGACATTGATTACAATGCCTAAACTGGTAGGGATATCGAGTGAGGCACACAATAAAGGCAATCAACCCAAGAAATCAACCCTAACACCTCTTGCATGAAGCTCAAAGAACTCAACAACTTGAACTAAACCACCAAGCTATGAGGAAATGCTTCTTATATTAACATAACAAATATTTACAAAATTCGCAAAGGAGTTGGATCCAATCATGAAGAATGAGGATCCTTTTATCATTGGGCAGGGATCAATGCCCACGAGGGATTTTCTTAGAGCCACGGGGTCACCTTGAAGTAGTGTTCACACCTAGAAGGATTATATTAAATGATCTCATGACACATGCACACACAAGTGGATCGAAACCCACCCCATGTTTCTCATTTTAAAGTATGTTGGGTTGTGGTCAAGCGACACCTTGGAGTAGTTATTGTGACAATTACCTAGATTCAAATCCCGATGGTTATGCTTCCCCTCTGCATGGGGTTTCTTAGATGTGGCATTTCTTTGATTAAGTGCAAGACAATGGGATGAGTTATTTCGGGTTGTTGTCCATAAAAAAGGTGGGTTCAACATTTATATATATATATATATAGAGAGAGAGAGAGAGAGAGAGAGAGAGAGAGAGAGAGAGAGAGAGAGAGAGAGAGTACAATCAATGTAACCACTTTCTCAATGTTACAAGGACTAAGATCATGTTAGATTAGGCAAACATATCAACATTTTTAGCATCCCTAATCAACAAATAACCTTTGGCCAATAGCTCGAAGCATGCCTCTTCCCTCCAAGTCCTAACGAAAGAAGTAGTAAAGTTCTCATAATTTTTAGAGATACATCTTTCCATACTGGGAACATAATAGATGCTCAAATGCAATGCCAAAGACCCATAGTTATGAATGTGACCAAATGTTTGAAGTCATTAAGCAATGTGATGCTCTAGTGAATGTTCCTTGGAAGATGGTAGGAACTTGTTGTTGGTTGCATGCCAACAACTTTTAGCTAGTCTACACTCCCATAAAACATGCTTGATAGTTTCCAACTTGTCGCAAATAAGACTCTGATCATCTATGAATCTGTTTTTGGCTAAGTAGGCTTTTGATGGTAGTCCTTGATAAATAACCATCTAGGAAAACACAGGTAGCTTGTATGAAAGACACAAGGAACACAAATTGTGAGCCCTCTAAATACAACTATTCTTTGACTCTCAGGAAGTCCATATGACATTCAATGTGGGTGCAAAGAAAATGCTTCTATGTAACAAAGAATACAACCTCTTAGGACCAATCTTCTAAATTGGTTTATTAAAAGACCACTACCAATTCCTCCAAACATGGCCCCTCATTTGAATATTCATTTTGTAACACTCATTTGTGGGGATAACCTTTTGTAGGTCTCTAAGTGCCACCCTGTCTAAGGCTAGAATGGTCTTTGCCTTACTAAATACCTCCACTCCAACCAAGATTTTTTCATTCTTAAATCTTGAAAGTGTAAGATTTTAACAACACGTTATCTTGAACCCTCCAACTCTAGATAGAGTGAAAAGGTAAGTTGCAACCATCTCTCCTACTTGAGAAATTTCAACTCAAAAACCTACAACAAAACCCCAAACCTCCCAAATGCTTTTAATGATAAAAGATCCCTAAATCCTAAACAAATGTCATGTTACAATAACATGACATAAGTCATACATAAGATGTAGTCCAATTGATTTGTGTGGAGTTTAGTCCCCATAAGATCACAGTTCAAATCTGATGGAAAAGGAATTAAGTGTTGTGCTTGCATAATTCTATGTCTCACTAAAATTTGCCACAAAATTTCTCCTTCCAAACACCAAGTACGAAGTACGCATCCAATTCACGGAGCTAATTCAACATTTTTTTTTTAACTTACATCGAACAAACTTAAAAGAGGGCTATGCCCCTCCAAAGTTGGACGGTAAATATCTTGTATGCATAAAAAGCATACCAATCCAAATGTTTGTAGCTAAACCCATACCCTTAAAACCCTAGTTCACTTAAACCCTAGCAATAACAAAACCCCGAACCCCACTTCTGCAAATTTCATTTCAGTCATTTCTCTTTAATCCAACTCGGAAAACTCTCGAGCAGGCATGGCTTATGTGCGTCGTGCAGGACTGGCCTCTGTAAGACGAATATTTTCAACAATCCAGCTGCGACCTCGACAATGGAGCTCTGCATCGCCGGAATGGCCCCAAAATTTGGACTCCACAGCCCTCAAAACCTTCCAAAACGGTAGGAGCTTTCCTCGTTCTCAACAACTCATTTTGACCCACAAATTTTACTCAACGAATGTAGCCTTGAGGGAAGACAAAAATGAGGAAGACACCTTACCTGAATTGAGCAAAACTGACGAAGCCCTAGAAAAAAATAAATGGGAGCTGGTGGATGCTGCAAGAGAAATATGTCAAGTCCTTGAAAAGGGCGATGAAGACATGGAAGAAGCCTTAAGTCAGTTGGGTGTTCACTTAACTCCGCAACTAGTAAACATAGTATTCGATAAAATAAGTGTCCCAAGTTTGTCTCTCAGGTTTTTCCAATGGGCTAAACTACAACCAGGGTTCAAACACGCCACTTCAAACTATGACAGGCTTGTCAATATTCTCGGCCGCTCCAAGGACTTTGAAGCCCTGCAGAGGGTTTTGTTAGAGATATCAGCTGTGTGCTGCAATTATTCTGCCAAAACATTTTCTTTCGCCACTGCCTGGCATGATGATCCGGATATGTTGAATGAAGTAATGGAAATGCTTGAGAAGCTGGAGCTTTCTCTCAGAAGAGACGCTTATGAAATGCTTATTTCGGTTCTCTGTCAAAAGAATCATGCCAATGCAGCCTTAATGGTATTGGAAAAGATGGGGAGTAGAGATTGTGCTCCGAGAATGCAGAGTTATCGTCCACTTATACAGTTGTACTCTCAGAACAACCGGGTGGATAAGGTACAGGAGATTTTTGATATGCTGAAAGACTGTCCTGGAGATCCCATCTGCTATCATATTGTTTTAAGTGCACTTTGTAATAAGAAACAATTTGCAGAGGCAGTCGAATTTGTTAAGAGAATGGTTAATATGGGCTGGAAACCGGATGCAATTACATATAATATAATGATTCGTGCTGCCTGCAATTTAGGGAGAATCCAAGGTGCGCTTAAGCTCTTTGATAGATCGAAAGAGGAAGGGCTTACGCCTTTGTATCATACTTACGTGAATATTCTTGATGGACTCTTCCGAATCAGAGGTTTTGACGGAGCACATTCATTCCTGATTCAGCACAGTGGAAAGGATCKCAAACTGGATTCGACGAACTATATACATTTAATTAAACTTTCTAGCAAATCAGGTCAAGAGCAAGGAGCACGCAATCTCAGGAAGGAAATGAAAGCTAAGGGGTTTGATTGATGGGCTGTACATTAATCAAGGGCAGCGAAAGAGATTTATATTTGGGGTCGCTTTTCATGGACGGAAAAGTTAATCCAAAATGTTTCGAACATCATTTAAATTTAGTTATGGTTGTTGTTTAAATACAACTAATCAATGTTTACTAAAAATTAAGTGGTTTTTGTGTGAACAAATCCAGCGATTAAGTGTCAAAAATTACAATGCAAGTAATCACTTGTTTTGCAACAAAGCAATCTTCAATATATCCACGTGCTATCTGGTTTATTTTGAATGACAAAATATAAAACTCTGCAGGTTTCCTCATTGCTGTTGCCTGCAAAATGTAAATTAAGTTGTTAGTATATCTTCTGCAGGGCTTTGTTTCCATTGGCTGGATTTGCATCTGGAGGTTTTAAGAGCAATAAGATGTATTTGGTAAGTTTTTCAGTGACTATGTGCAAGGGAAAATTTGTTAGTTCTGTGTTGTGGCCTGAAATTTTCACTGACTAGGTGCAGGGGAATATTGACCTTTCAAAGGATAAAGATTTAGTCATTCAAAATTTCCAGATCAATATTCAAGTATAAAAAATTACCATGCAAGTAATCACTTGTTTTGAAACAAAGCAATCTTCAATATATCCATGTGCTATCTGGTTTGTTTTGAATGATAATATATAAAACACTGCAGATTTCCTCATTGCTGTTGCATGGAAAATGTAAATTAAGTTGTTAGTATAGCTTCTGCAGTCATCTAGAGGTTTTAAAGAGCAGTAAGATGTATCTGGTAAGTTTTTCAGTGACTGGGTGCAACGTAAAATTTGTTGGTCCTGTGTTGTGGCCTGAAATTTTCACTGACAAGGTGCAGGGGAATATTGACCTTTCTCAGGAAAGAGATTTAGTCATTCAAAATTTCCAAATCAATATGCAACTACATAATATTATCAAAAGTATTATATTGACTTATCCATTACAATGAAATGCTAATCTGAAATAACCTACATGCAAATGGCAAGGTTATGAGAGTACGACTATTTGCAAGTTTCTCTTTCTTGGGCAAACTGGTTGGATATTATTTTACAGGTCTATCTACTCACTTTTCTGTTTTCTACTGCATTTTCTCATCTCACTCTAGTTGTCTGTCTCCCTTTTTCATGTTTTTTCTCTAAAGTTTTTTTTAATCTTATTTTTTTATTTTATTTCTTGTTAATTATGGAATGATCTTTATTTAATTTTATTTTTTTTAATGAAAAAAGTGACTTAAATTAAACACCTCGTCTTCGACTTCGACTTCATCTTTGAGTGACATCTGACAGGTAATATGTTGTTGTTGGGTGTAGGGAGCGCACCCTGCCTTGATAGACAAGTACTGGCGCACCTAGGCTCCAAGACAAAAGTTTTCCTATCAGTTTGCCACAACTTCCCAAGCCAAGTATGATGGATCTGGAAAACCTGAGGAGCATATCCGTGCCTTTGCCACTGCAGTTGAACCCTACAAGAAGTACCCGGATGTGCTGGCTAAACTCTTTGTCCCAACCTTTACTGGGAATGCTCACAAGTGGTTACAATATTTAAGATTATTTTTTTAGTCTCATTTGATATAATCTCTAGATCTCCATATGCTACTATATTATCGTGTGTGAAAAGAAAACAAAGAAGACCTGACCACCTAAAAATAGTTTTAGATCATACTTGAGGATCCAAAATGCAGTTCAATTTCAATGTAGATCCAAAATGCAGTTCAATTTCAATGTAGATAGTATGTAGGTTAATATCCCAAACTATTATAATTGAGGCTGCTAAGGTTACAAGGTGGGTTCATGTACCTTCAAGTGGTATCTAGTCTTAGTCCCATATATGAAACTAAATACTATCTTTAGTTACAATTTAACCTTTTACCTTGATTACAAAAATAATCTTTATATTTACATACTATGGACAAATAAAAATTAATTCTATGATTAAAATTTAAAACAATTCAATATAAATATGTTAATAACTACCTTCATTTAACCCCGTATGGGGTGTTAGGGACACATTCAAAGCGTTAGTGGGCCCCCGACCCCTCCCTTTACCTGGCCCCTCGTGCTGCAGAGAGATGTCAGCTGCCTCTATCACCCACTTCACCTCCCCATGCGGCTTAAGCTCTCTTGCCCTTGTCTTTTCCCGACACTCGAGTGGCTTTCTCCTGGCATTCACCTCATGCTCATGCACTCACCTCACTTATTCAATCCTCCTGTCCTTCACATGTGGTATGGTAAGGTGGCAAAGCAACTCTGTATAATGATGGATATGGCCCATATCCTCGTCAATTATGGGTGCATCCTCCACTCATGGCTCCTGGCGTTGGGTGGCTATGTTAGTTGCATCCCTCTCTAGTTGCATTGCTGCTTCTCTTTGGTTGTTCGTCTCTGTTGTCCCCTGCTTCCTTCCACGATTACTCTGCTCCACCTTGTGGTGGGCGTTTCCTCCACCTTCGTGCTCCTGCTTCTTGCGCTCTGGTTTCCCTGTTCCTCCAATATGGTTAGAGGAAGCTCCTCACATCGAGGCCGTGATGGCACCTCGCACATACCCAAAACCCATTCAGGCTTCCGCCTGGTGGACGCGGTCGAAAACTCAGCTGACACCTATCGTTTCGTCACCCCTTCATAAATTCAAACAGAGATGGACATGGTCGAGGCAGATGTTCGCGTTCTGAGAAGTTCATCCCTGATGATGAGGTGAGGGAGACCACCAGCTCATGGGTTCCTAATACTAGCACCTTTCGAGAGCGAACCTCACAGTGTTTGAAAACAATGGATATTCACTGGCATTTGAAAACTCCGATGGGTAGAGTTCTGTTGGACCACCATGAAGCCCGCCAAGAAGTTCTCCTGCAACTCAATGATGTGAAGCTCCAGGTCATGCTAGTCGACCACAAGCTGAACCTGATTGCAGACAAGATGACTGGCATGGACTTGTCCAATATGGACTATGCTCAGCCCCAAGTTCCAGCAGCAGAAGGCATAACCATTAGCTAAGTTTTTATGTCGTTCCATTTGTGTTTTTTGTTAAATTACCTGAGAGGTTCGGGTTTACCACCTCCGTATAGTAGACTAAATAAGAAAAATAAGACAGACAATGGAACTAGCGGCTATCTTTGTTTTAGTTTATTAGTTATAGACATTAGACATATCAAACAAACTCATAATGACAGTGTTATGTTTTGTTGTTGCTCTGATTTCCTTGCAAGCATGCCAACAATAATTTTTTTTTTGTATGACCAACAACAATTTTTTTTTTTTGTATAATATCTTCTCATCAGTAAATATATATATATATAGATATATAGATATAGATATAACTTTTCATAGCTCTTGCTCATAACATTTTGAGAATATATATTTTTATCAATAAGTGCAAATGGTACATGTTAAAATAAAATTGAGTGTCTCATTAAAAATTGAAAATTTGAGAATATATTTTTTTATCAATAAGTGGAAATCATACATGTTAAAATAAATTTGAGTGTCTCATTAAAAACTGGAAATTTAAGAATATATATATTTTTTATCAATAAGCACAAATCATACATGTTAAAATAAATTTGAGTGTCTCATTAAAAATTGGAAATTTCAATGTAAATAGTGGAGGGACATTAATAGTGATGAACCCTCATTTGGGTAACTTAATTCATTTTTAGCTTTGGACCAATAAATAAACAATGAATAAAAAGGAAATTTGAAAATATTAATTTGAATTTATGTGATTTAAAATGATATTTAAAATTTGAAAATATTAATTTAATTTTCAATTATGAAAATATTTTTTATAAATATTTTTAAGAAGATATAAATATATTGACAATAACATAACCATAACTTACACATAAAAACACTTTTATAAATTACTTTTAATAACTAATTTTCAAAACATGTAAACATATATTTAAATTCATTAATAATGAAACCCATCCACACCACTTTTTATGTCCATTATTAGTCCTTCCACTATTGAGTCCTCTCTTATGTCCATTATTAGTCCTTCCACTATTGAGTCCTCTCTCCTATATTATTAACTACCTTTCATTTAATGTATATTCTAATAGTCCTCTTGATTGTTTTGACAATGTGTCTCACTATAATAGATATAGAGTTAACACATGTTTTTTTTTTTTCTGTGTTAAATGAATAACATACCTTTAAAGTAGGGGAAAGAGAATGCTAAAGAAAACACAAGATAGATAGGTTGTGAAAAAAGAAGAAGGTATTTTTATTTGATATTATAATTTAATGGTAAAAGATTAAAGAAGAATGCCTCGAGGTGTAGAACAATCAACAATGAAGTGTATTGTTAAGACATGCCATTATGTGAATTCACCGGTTCGAAACTCTCGACTAGCCTTGTGTGCCGCCTGAGGGAATGCGTTGGCATGCCTGGAAGTTATAGTGGTAGTAGTCAGATAACACGACCACATGCCACGCGAATATGTGCCCAATTAGTTGTTGATTCCGCTAGTAAAAAAATAAATAAAGAAGAATATACATTATTGAGAGAATAACCAAGGAATAACAAAATTGCAATGTGAAAGAGTAACCACAATAGTGGAAAGTTTTGCATTGGGTGAAATATCTCAATGTTTCATTAAATAAAATGTATCGTATCCAACTAATCTAAAGTTTGCATTTGGACATATTCTAAATTTGTTTAGAAGGAAGTATGGTTCAAGATTGAAGAAATATGCATGTTTTGAACATTTTAATTTGCATAGAGGGATAGCTAGGAGTGTTTTATTTATTGTATTCACACATAATTAAAAAGAAAGGAAGGAACAACAATGACTTGTGGAAGCAAACATGAAATGCGTATTTGAGAAGCAATTGTTTAGCATTCTAAGCCTCTATTTGTCCCTTGTCTATTAGAAGTGCGAAATTTGTGCTGCCTTGAACTCATTCCTCCTCATTCCATGTGCTCTGTCCATTGTGATAGAGTACTACTCTCTTGGTTGCGTATTCTTTAATTTTTTCTTCTTTTCTCTCATATTTCACATTCAAAACATTTATGTTCCCATAAATTCAAATATGTTTCTTCTTCTTGGATTCAACCCTGAAAGATAGCCTCCATTGGACTCCTTGCGATGATGATGAGTTAAGGAAAATCCCTTATTTCTGTTGAAGACCCTCACTCCATCTTCATCTTCTACAATGTTGTGAGTGCTGAACAACTGGCATGGTGGCAATAATGATTCAAATGGAATCGAGAGTTGTCCAGAAATGCACTGCCTATGGTTGTCACCAACACCAGATTTAACAAAATACAATAGAATTGAGTGTCTTTTCTTGTCACTCACTCACTCATACTTATGGTGGAACAATCTTTCTCGCTTATAGAAACAAAGTCAATCCTAGGCCCATTGCTTAAGGCTACATTCTAGTCTAGTGAAAGAACTACTGAAGGTCTGACATGTGGTCAAAGGGAAAATATAGCATAGTAGGCTGCGTATGAGGCCATATGTCCTCTGTTGAAATAATGTAACTGCGAAGAGCATTCTTATTATTTTGTTATTGGATTAAATCCCCATTGTGGATTAATCATGTTATTATTATTATTGGATTAAATCACCCTTGTGGATTAATCATGTCATTATTATTATTATTGTTATTAGATTAATCCCCATTAAGGATTAATCATGTCGGTAATTGTATAAGGACCAAATCCCCTTTTGCGGATTGGTCATTGGATAATTACAAAGTGCAGAATAAGAAGTCGACCCCAGCAGTTATAATGGAAGAGCCATAATTAATTAAAGGTGGGTTTACCCACCCAGAGTGAGAGGTCGGCCCTGCCAGATGGTGACTCTTCACACGTGCC
>SNQJ01S0103549.1:15292-30440 GCA_010110895.2 Picea sitchensis
AATCTCTGTGAAGATTCTCCTTCAATTGCCTCTGTGTGGAAAATGTTCTTCGATGGAGCCTCTTCTAGAGAAGGTGATGGCTCTGGAGTTGTCCTTGTTTCCCCAGCTCAGGAAACCATATCTCTATCATACAAGTTAGAATTTGAAGCTACCAATAATGTGGCAGAGTATGAAGCTCTTGTTTGGGGTTTGAGGGCTGCAAAGGATATGGGGATTAAAGGGATATCACTGTTTGGGGATGCTGAGTTGATTTTCTAGCAGATCAAAAATATTTATCAGGCCAAACACCCTTGGCTCAGAAGTTACAGAAATGAAGTATGGGAGCTCATTGACAGTTTTTTCTCGGCTTTCAACATTTCATTTATTCCAAGAGAAGAGAATGTCATGGCTGACTCTTTGGCTATTTCAACAAGAAATTTCAGGCGCCCTCGGCCACCTAAGCTCATGTATGATATAGAAGTAAAATACAGGCCCTCTATACATGACAATGTCAAGCATTGGAAAGTGTTTGCGGATGATCTTGAAGTCAAAAGATTCCTAGAAACTGTGGATGAATTTTCTGCATTACACATTGATCAATATCCTGTTTCTGACATAGATCCTCGTGCTGGTGTTTTTCTGAATAAAATTGTTGATCACCATATTGTTCAGCTACCCAACAATCATATCCCAAAGGGACTGGTTCCTTTGGAGAGATTATTTGATAGATATGAAGTGGCATTAAAGTTTAAAATCCCAACTAAGGATGTTGATGTAGCTGAGTGCAATATTGGCATAGAGAAGGACACAAAATTTGTCAAGCTGTCAAGCAGCCTGTCAAGGGAGCAGAGGGCCGAGTATGCTGAGTTATTAAAGGAATTCATCGATGTGTTTGCTTGGACCTATGAATACCTCAGAACATATGACACCAGTGTCATTGAGCATGAGATCCCACTGAAAGAGGATGCCAAACCTTTTAGGCAAAAATTAAGACAAATAAATCCCATACTGTTGCCTATTATGGAAAGGGAGGTAAAAAAGCTGCTGGATGCCCAAATTATTGTCCCTTTGAGATATTCCGAATGGGTGGCCAACCTGGCCCCGGTGAGAAAAAAGAGTGGAGAGATCAGACTCTGTGTCGATTTCTAGAACCTGAACATAAGCTCCAAGAAAGACAATTACTGTTTGCCAAAGATGGAACACATATTGCAGAGGGTGACATGTGCATCTAGGATTTCCATGATTGATGGATTTTCTAGCTACGATCATATCTTTGTCTTGCCTGAAGACAGAGAAAAGAAAATGTTCACCACTCCTTGGGGAACATTCATGTATGCCAAATTTCCCTTTGGATTGATGAATGGAGGAGATACATTCCAACAAGCTATGGATGTCACATTCATTGGAGAAAGAGATAAATTTGTCGTCATCTATCTAGATGACATAACAGTCTTCTACAAATATGATAAAGAACATTGTCAACATCTAAGAAAGGTCTTCTCGAAATGAAGAAGGTTTGGTCTATCCATAAATCCCAAAAAGTCTTTATTTGCCATGAAGGAAGGGAAATTACTAGGGCACATAGTATCAACTGAGGGGGTCAGGATTGATCCCGACAGGGTGTAATCTATTCTAGCTTTGTCACTTCCCAGGTCCAAGAAGGAGGTTCAGTCTTGCCTGGGAAAAATTAATTTTCTGAGAAGGTTTGTTTCAAATTTTGTTGAATTAGTGAAACATATCACCGCTATGCTCAGGAAAGGGAATGAAGTAAAATGGACTGCTGAGCCCAGAGAATCCTTTAATCAAATCAAGCAGGCACTGAATGAAGCACTTGATTACTCCAAGGATTTTCTAATTTTCTCTTTTGCATCATTTGACACAGTGGCAGCTGTTTTACTACAAAAGAATGATGCAGGGCTAGAACATCCAATTTCCTTTTTCAGCAGGGCATTGAGAGATGCAGAGATCAGATATGACATCATGGAGAAGCAGACCTATGCCTTGCTGAAAGCTCTCAAAGATTTCAGAGTCTATGTTTTGCATTCGAAGATCATTTCATATGTTCCTTTAGCTTATGTGAAGGACATTCACATTCAACCTGACATAGACGAGAGAAGGAGCAAGTGGATTGCCAAAATCCTTGAGTTTGATCTGGAAATAAAACCCACCAAACTAGTTAAAGGACACGGTTTAGCCAAGTTATTGACTGAATCTAATTATAAATCTTTAGGGGTTAACTTCATCAACACTTGCTCAGAAGATCAACAGGATGAGTGGTCTGATAGAATTTCTCGGGACAACCCTCCATTAGTATAATGTGCCTGGTATAAAAACATTATATATTTTCTGCAAGAGTCAAGGCCCCCTGATGGTATGTGAAAAAGAAAGGCGAGATATTTAAAGCTCAAGGGCATTAAATATTGCCTTATCGACCAGGTCTTGTATTGGAAAGACCCTCTGGGTGTGCTTCTGAGATGTCTAGACTCACAGGAGTCCCATAAGATTATGTTGGATTTCCATAGCGGCTTATGTGGGGGACATCACTTCTAGAAAACCACAGCCTACAAAATTCTCAGGGCTGGGTTCTACTGGCCTACTTTATTCACTAATGTCTGTGTGAAAGTCAGGTCTTGTATCAAATGTTAGAAATTATCTGGAAAGAAACAACTCAAGTCTCTGCCATTGAATTTGGTACTAGCTTTAGGACCCTTTCAGCAGTGGGGTCTTGACTTCATTGGGGAAATTCATCCTGCTTCAAGCGGTCAACACAAATGGATCTGAACTACAACAGATTACCTCACCAAATGGATAGAAGTTATCCGCACAAGGAGTGCTTCTCACAAAGTAGTCATTGGTTTTGTTGAAGACATCATAGCAAGGTTTGGTTTCCCGCACAAAATCGTCATTGATAACGCGACATCTTTCAAGGCTGAACCACTAGCCAAGTTTTTTGAGAAGTTCGGAATTGCATTGATCCACTCTACCCCCTATTATCCCCAAGGAAATGGATTAGAAGAATCCTCTAACAGAATCTTGATCAAGATCATCAAAATATTGTTAGAGGACAACAAGAAAGCATGGGATTCAAAGCTCAAATTTTCTCTGTGGGCTGATAGAGTGACAACAAAGAGGTCCCTGGGTATCTCTCCTTTCCAACTTGTATATGGGACTGAAGCAGTTTTTCCTTCTCAGCTCACCTTTCTGGTAGCAAATTTCTTCCAAGACTTCCAAGAAGAGCCCGATGACATGAACAAGAGGATACATCAGCTAGTCAAAGTGCAGCAGACTAGAGAGCAGATGGCGAACAAAGCACATAGTCGTCAACAGAAAATTAACCAAGCCTTTGAAAGAGAAGCGAAGAAAGAGGATTTCTAGCTAGGAGATCTAATACTCAAATGGGATGCGCCTAGACAGGACAAGGGAAAGCACGACAAATTTGACGCCCTTTCTATCAGCCCTTTCAAGATTTTTGAGGTATTTTCGAACAATAATTACAGGTTGTAGAATCTGGAGGGTGATGAAGTTCTTGATGGCCCTATAAATGGGTGCTTCGTGAAAAGGTTTTTTGTTTGAGGCCACAATAGGCATCCCACCATTGTAAATGCCATTCTTGTTTTATGATTCATTTTGTTTTTAATAGGAGACTCCATAACCCAAAGCAAAGGCACTGGAGCTGCGCGTTCTTGGAAGCTCACAGGGAGCATGCCATCCCCTGTGGAGCCTAATGTTATCACATAAACTTGTCAAAGCATTAGGGTTTGTGGTTTCTACCTTAAGTTTTCAAATGTTTCCTATCTCTCCTCCTTTTGAAGACACGATAACTCCCGAAATGCGAAATCCCAAGATCTCATATGAAAAAGCACGAGGTCATGGCCTGAGATCGTGTGGGTTGAGGAAAGGAGCTGCACAAAGATAAAAGCGCTCGATTTAGTCACAGAGAAAGATCTGTGTGACATCGAGGTGCCAAAATTGACTGAAAGGAGTTGTGAGATCACCTGGAGAATTCATGGGTGTCAGGCCTTGCCCTGATCCTGATGAAGTAGTTAATGAAAATGGAGAATGTGGTTGAAAGCACGTTTCACCACATAAATGGAAAGCATGGAAATTTTGGTCGTGGAGGGCATACTGTCAGCCGAAATTTCCCTTGTCATGAATTTTCTTGTGAAGCCCATACTGATCTGATCTTACGTTTGATAGAAGAATGCAAGTGCAGCCTAATAGAAGAATATGTAGATGCCAAGCCTTGAATGCAATGACTAGAGTGTGCTTCTGAAGGGAACAAGTTGTTTCGAGTATAAATAATCAATTTTGATATTTTGTTAGGGTCGATGGTAGAGCGAATCTCCCATATTGTAAAGTTTTAGTAAAGCTTCTGGCTTCTGGTTATGTATCTATATTTGAAACTTCTTGTTTAATCTAAGTTAGCTTTCCTTACTCCGTCTTATTATGCATCTAATACTAAAGATTCATGATTGAAGGATTCACATGGATTATTGTGACTGTGTTATAATGGATGTTTGATTGCAGTGTTGTCATAATGATTTCATTTTCCTGAAGCTCTGAAACCAAGAAGATCTTGTTTTATGAGTTTTTCTTCCTTAATCTGTTGGAAGATCGGATGTCCATAGCAGAACTGTTCACCCTCCTCATAGTTCTTCCCCCTACTCACCACTATACCCAACTCACTGACTGAAGTTAGACCAAGACCTCACCTGCTTGTGCTTTCTGATCCAGTTTTTTGAGTTAAAATGATATAATCTTGAGATTGCATCCATTAAACCACCCTTAAATTGATTCATTGAGACATACAACTGATGGGTATCAGGCTTACCTCTGTCGTAATCCAGGGGTGACTTCTGGTGCTAACATGCAGTTATTGTGTTAATTGTTTAAAAGTAAAAGAACACTAATCTAGTTAACTGTTTGAGACGAAAATCATTCTGGAATGCACTGAAGGGTTGTTTGTATATCTAATGTGCACATATTGGGCATTGCATTTGGTTTTTTGTTTTTTTGTAAGTGAGTGTAGGGATTTATATTACTGAAAATAATATGATACAAAAAGTGGGCCTCCTGGTCTACCTAGAAGGAAACCAGACCAGGGGTCCCTAGTTGCGCAAGTTGAAAGTAGCGAGGGATGGTTCTAGTATGCCATCAAAGGAAACCAGACCATACCTTCCATGTTCAGTTGAGGAAAAATATACATAAAAGAAGATACTAAAAACATCCTCCTAAACCATAGTGTTAAATATATATGAGCTAACCTGATAAAGCCTTCCATTACTGTCTATTGACTACCAAATCATTGATTTGGGACTATGAAGTGTTTATGCACCTAGGGGTGCTCCTTCCCACCATCCTCTTGGCTCTTGTTATCTTCCTTCTGTGAGGTCGTGCCAGTCTTCCTGATTTGAGCTAGCACACTATGTCCATCAACAAATGTGATATCCATGTGATGGACATAGCGTAGGTAGAGGTGGAACTGGGCTTCCAACCGCTCCATAATGCATATTTGGTCCTTCTCTACCTCTACTAACAGTTTGGTAATAGTTTCCAGACTACTGATACGGTGCAGGATCTCGTCCAGCATTTTATTTTTTTCCTTGTTGTCCTCCTTCCTGGCTTATTCCTTTTCTAAAATCACTTTCTTGATCAACATCTTAGTTAGCCATGCCATCTCCACCATTTTGTGGAAGAGGGTTTCCCTGGGTTGTGTGGCCCTCGGATCAGTTACCCAATCCACTTCATGTACCAATGCATCCCACACTTTACCTTTTCACTTGTTCTTTAACTCCTTTTCCCACCGGGTGATGGTTTCCTTCCCCTTTGGTGCAACCCAAGTCTGGAAGGTGCCCTCCGCATCTTTCACAGTCTATGCCATTCTTGTTAGCCATCACGAACTGTTGGGGACTTCCTTCCCAGGGGGGTTCCTTTTCCTGTGCATTTGCTTTAGATGCGTGATCCCACTTTTCTTGTTGCATCTCCTGTGCAGGTTACTCTGCATGTGTTGCACTTCCCAGGTATACTTCCTTTCCCTTCCCTTAACTCTATGATAATCCTTGTTGTTGCGCTCCTTCTGATTGCATCTGTTCATGCTGTCCCTCTTCTTATTGATCTTTCCCCACTGCTAACCCGTCCTTTCAATCTTGGTTTTCTCGTGGTGATGTGTGCTTTCGTCAATTTTCATGTTAAGGCTTGTATGATCATGATGGGTCGTCCTTTGTCCCTGTGCGATTACAACCCTTGTTCGCTTGTGATCTGATTGAGTTTCTCTCTGGCCCTGTACTGGGCCTGGTGGATCGGTCCTGGTGTTTAGCTACCCCACATGCTTGACCTCTTTCATTGCATGCGAAGTGTTGCCTATCCTTTCACTCGTGCTTTCCCCACGCCTCTCACTGGCATAATGGCCTTACTTCTAGTCGTTCGTCTACTGCTTATTATGCTCTTGCATAATAATTAGTGGTAGATTTTTAGGCAATCCTATCCTACCTGGGGCCTGCATCCCTTCCGCGAGGCCTTGCGATGTCCTCCTCGATTTTACCTTCCCTTCTTAAACTTCCTTCCCGGTCTTTGGCCTCAAGGTTGTTGCAGTATATTCTGAGTTGCCCATCTGGAATGATGATCTAGGTATCGTCTAGTTCCGTGCCTTCCTTGTCGACCTCCTCATTGGCGAGCCTGTCTGCTAGCGCATTAGCTGACCTGTGCACCCAACGCAACTCCATTGTATTCAGATTTCTCAGATGCTCTTGGATTTTCTGAAGGGAGTGTGCAAGGCGCCAGTGGCACAAAACCTTGCCCACTATGGTGCCATTTTGGATTCTTTTCGTCGTGTTGATAACTAGGGTGGAGTCACCTTCCACGATGGTTTTTGTTATCCTTTCATGACTTAGGATTTCAAGGCCAAGTTCCAGGGCTCCAAATTTTGCCTCGTTGTTGGTTGAGATTCCCATGCTCCCAACATATAGTCTGATGATGTTGTCGCCACTGTCTCTGATCACTCCACCTACCCCTACCACTCCTAGATTTCCTTTTGTTGCCTCGTCAAAGTTCAGTTTGAGGAACCCCGACGGAGGGGGAGTCCAGTTGCGGGATCCTATCTGAAGTTGTGGTTTGTGCCCTACAGGTAGGTTGTTGCACTAATATTTTAGTTGAAAAAAGTCCAGGATGCAGGAGTCTTGGTCTGTGAGTTGCACCTTTTCCATCTTGCAATTGTGGCTTTGCACCGTTTCTCTTATTTGAGAGACTATTGTCTCCTTTATCCTTTCTGCCAGTATGCTTTCATTCCTGAATATGCGTCGGTTCCATTCTTTCCAGATTGCCCAGATGATCATCCCCGATGTTAGATTCCAACAGAGTTTCACCATTTCATTTTCACTGTAACCCTCATTCCAGCTGTTGATGGTTGTGCTGATGTTCCCCCAAATCCTATTGGATTGGCGGAAGATTCCTACCACCCAATCCTAGATCTCAGTTGTGTAACTGCAATCATCCAAGAGGTGGTTAGTTGTTTCCTCCTTTTCTAGATAGAGATGGCAGGGAGAGGGGCCTATGAAACCCCTTTTCATGAGGTTCTCCCAAGTTAGAATTCGGTTATGTAGAACTAACCATTTGAACATTTTAATTTTTGGCCATTGGGAGCTTTTCCAATTTTTTTCCCACTGTTGCTCTGGATTTTCTTGGTCTTGACCCATGATGTAATACCGTGCTTCTTTTAAGTTGAATTCACCCCCATTTTCTTTCCCCACCTCAATTGGTCCTCTTCTTCCGAGACCCCAATTTTCCTTTTTCCCAATTCCTCCTCCACCTCTTTCGTTATTGTTTCGATCCAGGCTCTATTTTGTGGGTTAAGTTTGTCCCAGATCCTCCATCTGGCGCTGCGATCCCTTTGCTTCCAGTAATGATGGATTTTTGTTTTTCCTTGCCCAATCATTTCCCGTTGAAGCTCCTCCCTGTCTGGATTTTCCATTCTGGGTTCCTGTTGCCATGCATCCTCCAAAAACCTTGTTGTTCTTCCATTTTTGACTTCCCAGAAGCTATGCTTATGGATCCAGTTCTTATTTCTCTAGGCTAGATTCCAGATGGTTGAACCCTCCCTTGTACCCATGAACCGAATTCTCTCTCAGTCGCTTATGTTAGGGGCATACTTGGCCTTCTAGAGGTTTTCCCACGGTACCAATTTATCTTTTACCCATCTCCACCAGAGATTTTCCCCATAGGCTTCGTTGGTTACCTGTGGGTCCTATAACCCAGGTTGCCTATAATTTTTGGTCTACATACCTTATCCCAAGCCACCAGGGCCCATTTCTTTTTTTGTTTTGCATCGTGCCATAGGAAGTCTCGTTGGATGGCTCTTATTTTTTGGAGAATTCCTTTGGGGGCTAGGAACACTAACATCATATACGCCAGAATTTCTTGGAGAACCGTTTTGGTGAGGATAAGCCTTTCAGCCAAGTTTAGGGCTCTATAAATCCAGTTTTTTACCCTCTCTTGTAGTTTGTTGATAACTCCTTCCCAAGTATCCCTTTGTGCAGGCTTTGTCCATCAAGGGGATTCCCAAGTATTTCTCTGGAAGCATTTGATGTTCAAACCCCAGAATGTTGGCCAAGTTTCGTTGAATTGTTGGATTAGTGTTGAAGAAATATATCATGGATTTGGAGTGGTTGATTTCCAACCCCAAGGCTTCCCCGAAGTCTTTTAAGATTCTTGTAAAATCATTTGCTTCCTTTACCATGGGTGTGCCATGGAGTAGGGTATCATCAATGAACTATTGGTGTGTGGAGGTTGGGCAGTTTTCAAAAGGTTTGATGCCTTTTATTTCACCAGCTGCAGTTGCGCTTTTAATGCTTCTGCGTAGCCCTTCCATCATTAGAATGAACATGAAGGGGGACAAAAATTCCCCTTGTCTTATACCTTTGGATGGATAGAAAGGTTTGGCTGGGGCCCTATTGATTAGTAGCGAGTAGCTATTAGTTGAGACTAGAGTGACTATCCAATTGATCCAGTGCTGGTCGAACCCAAAATCTTCCAACGTCTTGGCCATGTAGTGCCAGCTTATTTTGTCGTAAGCCTTCCCCAGATCAAGTTGGATTATCATCCCCCCTCTCCTTTGGATTTTCAGCCTGTGAATGATCTCATGGGCTTGGATGATATTGTCTATGATTTGTCTTCCTTCCACAAAACCCGCTTGTTCCTGTGAAATTAGGGTGGGAAGGAGTGGCTTCAGTCTATTGGCTATGACTTTGGAGATTATCTTGTAAACTACATTGCATAAAGCTATAGGCCTGTAGCGGTCCGGGGTCCTAGCTTCATTTTATTTCGAGATTAGAGTTATCATTTTGGCATTTAAGGCTTTTAGGATGGATGCCGATCGACTAGAGTCCTCCACCACCCCGTAAATATCATGCTTAACCACTTCCCAATAGGCTCTGAAGAATTCCACTGTCAAGCCATCCGGGCCTAGGGCCTTTCTGTTGGGAATCTCTTGGACCACTTGGTCAATTTATTCCTTTTCTATGGGTTTTCTTAGGCCAACATTTTTCTCCTATGTGACCATCTTGGGGATGTCCTGAATTATTATTTGTATGGCCTCAAATCTGTCTTGATTGGGTTCCTAAGCTATCCCCTGGAAGTGGTTGACTAGTGTTTTCTAAATCTCCTGGTGGGACTCTCTTTTGATCCCGTCTTGATCCATAATCTTCAAGATTTTGTTATGGGATCTTCTTGCAATAGTTGTTCTATGAAAAAACTTGGTGTTCCTCTCCCCTTCCTTTAGCCACCTTATTCTGGACTTTTCGTGCCACAGGGTTTCTTCCTGCTGGCATCTTGCCTCCTATTCCTGGGTCATTTGGATCTCTTCTTTTTTTCGATCCTCTGTGTATCCCTCTACGATGCACTATTCCTATAGATTCCTCATTATGTCCTTGAGGATATTTTTCCCCTAGTTTATATTTCCAAAGACTTCCCTATTCCACTCCTTGAGTTTTTGTTTCATGTACTTGAGTTTTTTGTAAAGTTTGAACATCCTTGTCCCTTGCTCCGGTAGTTCATCCCACCACCATTGGTTGATGTTCTCCTTGAAGGTGGGATGGTCGATCCATAATTTATCAAATCTAAATGGTTTGTTTTTCGATGTGGTTTGAAAATTATCTTCCATTTGAACTGGCCAGTGATCTGATCCCCCCCATGGGAGGATGTTGCAGTCCAAAGTTAGTCCCAAAAACATGATTGATTCCGACACCAAGAATCTGTCTAGCCTTGTAGCTTCCTCGTGGTGACCTAGTCTTTTATTGTTCCAGGTGAACTGACCATTGTTGGTCCTGATGTCCACGAGCTTCATTGTGTCAATGAATGTTAAGAATTATTCTGCATCTCTGTCCAGTCTCCTAGTGCCCCCTTTTTTCTCAGCGAGTGTAGTGATGATGTTGAAATCCCCTTCCAGGATCCAATGGGGGTTATGGCTGCGATCCTTTAGATTCTCTAGATCGAGGAGAAATCTCCTTTTTTCCTCCATCACCTAGGGGCCATACAAATTAGTGCATAGAATTTCCTCCGTGTTCCCTATTATTTGCATTTTAGCAGAAAGTGTGTGTCTCATGGATTCTGATGCAAGTAGGTTCACCATTTGTGGGTTCCACAAGGTGAGGATACCTCCCTCCATCTGTTGTCTTTCAATAACCAACATCTTGTATTTGTGCCAATGTTTTTTACTAATTTTTTCCATTCTTTCTAAAGTTCATTTTGTCTCTTGAATGAAACATAGGTCGGGTTGTTCCTTACTCAGTCTATTTTTAAGGATTTGTTGCTTTCTTGGGTTGTTTAGGCCTCTTATGTTCCATGTTATAATCTTCATTTAAACATGTGGGGGGGAGTTAGGGGAGATATTTTTAATCTTACCTGAGTTTATCAGTAGGGCTCCTAGTTCTTGTAGGGCTACACTATTTGATTTTCTGTCTTTCTTCCTCCTTGCCTACTTGGGTGAGTGTTGTGGTTGTCCATCACTTGTTTTTATTCCTAAGTGTCCTATCCCACCATGCATATGCTTGATCCCTCTGGATTTCTTTTCCTCCCTTAGGAGGAAGAGATATTGAATGCGATCTAGTTTCTCCCCAGGCACATTGTCTACTCCCTGCCTTTTCCATTGCTCCATTATATTCGGTAGATCTATTCCTTCGCTTTCCAAAATATATCTGAGGTTTGGGTCCTTTGTTACTACGTCACTTGGATTCCTATCCAAATCTTCCTCTGCTTCCTGCAATGGGTTGTTGGTATCTTCGTTTCCCCCTTTCCTAGGACTTGCGCTACCTCTTTGTTCTCCTTTGTTGCTTGGAGTTTTTGTGCTCTCCTGCATTGCGTTCTCATTCTTTTCTTTATCTTTCATATTTTCCTTCCCTCCTTCTCCTTGGTTGTGCCTATCCCTTCCTTATGTTCTAATCCTGGCTTCTGGGTTGCTTCATGTTGGGGCCTTGCCTTGTCTCTTGTTTCCTCTGCTTTTGTGATTTGGATTCACAAAACCGTCCTCATCCTACTGTAGCTTGGTGTTTTTCGATTCTTGTTTTTTGGTAAGAAGGAATTCTCTTAGTAGGTTTCCATGTTCATGGCATATTCTGCATCAAAACGAGATCTACTTGTAGTCTATGCTTTGTATCCATTCCTCATCCATAAAATCCAGGCTTATGGCTTCCGGGAGTGCCCCCAAAACATACATCTCTATGCAGATCCTTGCGTAGGATGTATATCTGCCTTTTAGAGTAGCTTCCGATGTCTTAAAATATTTTCTGAGCTTGTTCCCTATGGCTTCGAAGGTGTATGGGAACTAATAGTCTAGTGATAAGGAGTAAAGCCTTAGCCAGACTGGGACATTTTTAAAGGTTTCTTTCTCTGGGGATAAGTTTTCCTTCCATGGATGAATGTACAGCCCCGTTGAGGCATGTAAATATGGACCCCCTTCAAAGACTTTATCCCTGTCCTCCAGGTTCATAAAGACCGTTGTGAAGAATCCTTTCTAGACCAGGTGGAGTTCCACTTCTCCATTTGGCTTCCAATGGTATTTTATCCAGTTGTGCAATGTTTTTTTCTGTGGGCCACAGGCCCATGAACTTGCATATCAGTGCATTTGTATTCATCTGATCCCGGAAGAGTTGCATTTGGGGGTCTTCCAATATAACCTTGGGTATCGATGTTGTTTTAGGTTTACACGAGTTGCGCCCATATACCCCACTAGGGTTCGTCGTTGCTTGTGCATCGTTCTGGGATTCTTTGGCTCCTTCCCCCAAGCGGTCACTTTTTTCTTGGTTTCTCTCTTGATTCTTTCTAATCCTGATACCAAGGTGCCTATCAGAGGTTCTTTTAAACCGTCGCCTCGTGGGCCTTTCCCTCTGTCCACCACTACCTTATTGTATGAGGGGGGTGCATTCCCTCCCCCTTTGGTGACCATTCTTTCCACTGCTGAGACCACGACTGTTAAACCCTAGATTGAATATTTCACAAGAGCCGTTGTCCTATCTCAATTAAGAAAAGGTTGCATTGCATTTGGTTTTATTTGGTTATAGTTAAATTAATTCTCGTTGATTACATTTATTCTGCCTTAGTATGCATCAATAGTGAAATTAGTGTTCATTAAGTACCCCATCACCTCGACATGTCCATATAGGAGTTCTTTGATGGCAATGAGTAATGTTTCAAGATTGCTATGCTTAGGAATCATTCTGGAATGCACTGAAGGGTTTTTTGTATATATATATGTGCACATAATGGGAATTGTATTTCTTTTTATTTGGTTATAGTTAAATCATTTCTCGTTGATTGCATTTATTCTGCCTTAGTATGAATCATTAGTGACAATAGTGTTCCTTTAAGTACCCCATCCCCTCGACATGACCATATAGGAGTTCGGGTATGCTACATCTATAGCATCGCCTAAGCCCATATATTGATTTGAGAACCACATTCAATCCACTATAAGCGCACTCAACAACATAAGTCACACAATAGTGTTTATGGTTTTGACATATGCAGATCACGAGATCAAACACTTTGGGAAGAGGATAAGTCTGTACTGGAATTTGTATGGTTTGGAAAGATAAATATGTGTGGAGATTTTTAAGGTTTAGAACGATAAATCTGTTCTGAAGTTTTTAGGGTTTAGAAGGATAATATGTGTTGGAATTTTGGTTTATGAACTGCATTGGTTTCTACCCTCTACTACGTGGGGGACTTGTCACCATAATAATATTTTATTCCAAAATATACACTTCCATACTGACAAACATTATAAATACGAATAAATACACAAAATCAACTTCAACTTCATCGCAACGATTTTTTAAAGAGAAAATATAAATCCTGACCTACATTATTGATCAATCGATTCATGGACTTTGGTGGTCCTGGGCAATGTTTCTAAGCTCTGGTACTTCATGTTTTTTTTACGTGATCGACACCCAATGTCAGTAAGATGTTGCTTGATGCTCAAATTTCCAAGGCGTTCACACTCTCTTGTCAAATCTAAACCGAATATGAGCTTGGATTATGGGGAAAATACCATTTGTACCATGTGTAAGTGGACTACTTTGTGAAAAAAAATGGGATGCTACCTGCAGGCATGGAGTAAAAAATAGAACCCTGGGTTTGCAGGCAGAACACAGACTCAGTGATTCAATTTAATGATAAACCATTGTCAGAAGGTTGTTGTATTTTTCGGTTTCCATGATTCCTTAGATCCTTCTCATATTTACTCAACTAATTTGTCTTCTACAGATGCTATGGATTTCGTCCTCCAAGCAGTTCTCTGCAGCATGATTACGCAAGACTATTCGTACTTCAGAGGACTCCTTCTTTGTTGGATGGACTTCAATATATGCCAAAAAAATGTTCTTTTCATGTGGGTTGTCTTACTTGTGCAAGTGGGTTGTCTCATTTCATAAGCAAGCCATTTCTTCAATATGGGGCTAGGGTCAACTCCTAAACAAATTTGACAGAATAGACACAATCAACGACATCATCATTAAAAAAATATAAAAAATTGTTCTATATTGTCAAGTTTGTTGCAAAGTTAACATGTGTAGCTCATCTCCATTGCCTCTGACCAATATTGGTAAAGGATCTTAATAGCGGTTCTCTCTCTGTGAAAAAAGAAACAAAATTAAAATTATTTGAATTCCATGACCATTCCAAACTCTTAACGGGTATATCCAAAAACCAAACCACCAAAGTGGTAGCAAGCTAACTATCATCTCCTCTAACATTTGTTCTACAACCGATATCACAGTGTTATATGACGACATGTATGGGCACTATAACATCAATGTCACGATACAATTAGCATCATTGTATTGTATATTTTAACCTTGTACAATATTTACTGCAAACAGATCTTCAGCAAAAGAACAAAAAAGATACAATGGCAAATACAAACATTACACAGAGAGTTTTCCCCTGGAAACCTAAACCGGGAAAACCAACATATTTTATATTCATTCATCATGATACATTTTTTACAATAAAATATACATATAGGAGCCAACGACATCCAAAAACCTAACCCAATGAACTAGATTAGTCAAAAACCCTAATTTCTTAACCGAAAATAGAAAACCATTGGCAAAAAACCAGGTGCCGAAAAACCACCTAAATATGTGACACGTCGTGAAAAGAATATAACACATACCCAATATTCTCCCACTTGTTGTTTTCTTTGCATAGATGGGGTTACACGGTTACATATTCAACAATCCAAGGCAACAATGTCCATGGATCCTCTACACGAAGAGAACTTCTTAGTGCTCACAGATTTTGTTAATGAATCTGCAACATTCTTCAAAGTGTCCACCTTCATCAACAATACTTTCTTTTCTTCAATCATGTCTCTCCACCAGAAAAATTGCACTCTGACTGTCACAATCTATCCTTATAGCTTGTTGTACCAACCCAATACGTAAACGCAATATTTGTAATCATACTGCTTCCTTACTTGCATGAGTAGCTTCCATGTATTCAACTTCTGTAGTCGAAAGTGCCACTATAGCCTGTCTTTTTCTCATCCAACTTATTGCTCCTCTAAACAGGTTAAACACATACCCACTAGTAGATCTCCTACAATCCAGATCTCCAGCCTAGTCTGCATCCACAAAGCCATGTATATCCACCACTCTGTCCAATCCCGGTCTTCCTT
>SNQJ01S0103551.1:0-21628 GCA_010110895.2 Picea sitchensis
CAGGGCAGAGAGCTACGAAGGAGTGAAGCAGGTCAGTTAGAGGGTGCTTAGCGAGTTAGGTATAAACCTCTTAAATGGCCATTTTAGTCTCCTGTATTACCACTTTGACCCTGTAAACCCAATTGGAGGGTAAGAAGTGTGATGAAAACGCGTTTTGATTTACAAAGAGATGGGGTTCTGATTCCCCATTAAGCCCGTTTAAGTTAAGCCCTCCGTCCTAACTTGTTATTGGGTTAGTGTTAGCTAGACAGGGTTCGCACCATCGCCAATAGGGCTCAGCTCAGGGATGTATATGGGAAATTGAAACGTGCAAAAGGGAAGCGAGGTACATTAAAGGACTCACCCGTTATGGGGGGGGGGTACGTTAAGTGAATCAACCAACCGCCCAAAAGGAGGGAGTGATCGCCAGCTCTTGAGGAGAATAAGAGGCTATACGTATTGAAAGCTTCCTAATTGGAATCGAGTTGGTGTCAGCCCAACAAACTAAGTTCACACCATTAGGTTAGTCGTTGTAGAAGCTCTTCGCCCTGTTGCCCCATACAACCATGTGGTTTAGTAAACTGCATGCCTACTAATGTCCTTCGAAAACCCCAACCCAATTGTTCCATATAATTATTTATCACGTTGCAGATTATGATACATACTTCTATATGGATTACTATAACCTATAGCATAGCTTATCATTGTTCATCTTACCTGACTGGTTTATATATATATCTTCCTTCTCACACTCCCATATCAGCTATTCATCTTCCTTATCACACTTAGTACCAGCGGAAGGATCTCCATCTCCATACGGACGATCTCTATTACATTCCTTCGATTGATTATTTCCATCATCATGTTAATGCTTTTCATCATTTAATGATCATGATCATATTTCTTCTTATTATTAGAAGAATAATCTGCCAAGGCAGCAGGCCAATCCAATTTGTTATTTGTTCCAAATTATGAATGACACGAGGCATCAAAAACAACTGCAGCATATTTTTCCTTTGGTGTTCCTATGTAATTATATTGTTATCGCATCTACTCCTCCCCGTGATAGGTTGGTTTGCGAGACTAATAATAATAGGGTGTTGACAGGAATTAATTGGATCGATCAGGATGGACCTTACTGGGCAGGACCTTACTTACCATCCGCCATAAACAGTTAAAATATTTGGCATTTTAGAGTCATTGGCTTCAGCCAATTCTGTTTTGGTAACTAATCAGTGCCTCAATACCTACCTCTCATAAGAGTTATAGCGAGTGGAATGAAGAACGGAAATGAAGACTATATGATACAATGAGAGATAGATATTGAGAATTAGATCCTCATTGCATACAGGGTGTGGTGAATGCAACAGCATAGAGTTCCCCCTCTTCTCTATATATTTCTCTTCCCCATACAAAATGAGCTAGCTGCCTTAATCATGAAGCTACTGAGAGGAAATAACAACTGGCCTATAGAATGACAGACGACATGCCATGCATGCAGATAATGACTTTAGGGACCTATACCTAATCCTACAACCCCTTTATTCCTCCACGAGACTTCTACCTTTCTTTCTTTAACTTGATATAGGTTAATACAAACGATAGTAATTCATTTAGATTTTATATGTCATGCTGAGACTATATCGATGACACATGTACACACAAACATGCATACATAACATATTATTGATAACGAACGGATGAATTCAACTGATTTAGTATTTTAATAATTATGATTTAATTTATAATCATTTTAATCTGCCTGATATGAGGCAACTACTTATTTTCCAAATTCAGAAGCATGATACGAGGCTACAGCAACAACAACTGCATATCTAGATGGAGTTCTATGTATTTATATTTATTTGTATCGCCTCCCTCCCTGATGCGGCAAATTCCTGTTTCCGTGCAACAAACTTCGTTAGCAAGCGTTTTGTCTTTTGTAGGTTATACCAGAGTTTTTATTTAGTACTTTCTAAATGACCAGGTCCCAAAGCGGTGTGGGAGCAAGCACTTTCGAACTGTCCACCTTCACTCATTATCCTTCCTGCCTCCGTAGTTTTGCTAAGTAGGAAGGAACTTGACCGGATGGCCTGGCTTAAAAGTTCATTTGCGTTTGCGATCGTTCTATGGTAACTTCAGACATAGTTTTATGGGGGGAGCCATCTTGCCCGGAGCGACTGATTTATTGAAGGAGAAACCAACAGATAGATAGCTAGCGATCCCATCCTTGCTGCCCCTAAGTAATGGGGAGTTGTTCCTCAATGGGGATGGGGAGTTGTGGCTCCTGGCGCATCGGAGAAGGAAGCCAGCCCAGTCAGTCAGCTAAGTTACGTAGGCGAAGCAGCTTACTCGTATCGTCTTTAGTCCTCGGTAGTTGGGGTTATTCCTTGGGTGGGGTAGTTGGGAGTTGCAGTAGTTTGGAGTCCCTTGGTAGTTGGGATTTGCAGTAGTTGGAGTCCCTCGGTAGTTGGGAGTTGCAGTCCCTTTCCTACCTCTCCTATTAGGAGTTTTCCTATTAAGACGTATATAATATCATTTTGTGGGGTTAGCTCGTTTCCTTTACTGCGCATAGGGCAAAAGAAAGCCAAGGCCAAGGAAATCATCAGTTTAGTGTAGTACGGGGCTCGGTCAAGGAAACTTGAATATTGCTTCCCACCCTCCCTAGGCCTTCCGGGCTCGGTCCCTTTCTTCAGTCCTCCGAGGTGGGGATGGGCCTGGGGGATGGGGTGTGGGATGGGAGGGGATTCTATGGAGTTGTGTCCTAGAGACTCGGTGAGCTCTCTGCTAACCGACATGATACGAGCAAGGCATTACTTAAAGGCTATAAGTCGGAAAGGGAGAGATAGGGCCTGGTGACATTCTCTTTTACTGTAGGAAAGTGGGAATAGGTGAACCATAATGGGGGGGAAAGGTGAGGCAGCATTCTCTCCTCTCTGGTTGCTGGGGTAGGTAAAGAAAGAGAGGCGGAATGCGCATGCATTCTATCTAATGTAGGGTGGGAATAGGCGAGCCTTTTTATATATAATGGGGGGTGGTTATCATAAGTAATTAGAATATCCCCCTACCTTTATTCCCTCCCCCTACCGGAGGGTAAATAGATAGTTTGAAACGGGATCTTCCCTTCCTCTCGCTGGACCCATGGAAGGAGCTTCTCCATGAAAGGTATGATCCCACGCACGTTGTTCCCCTTCTCTCTTTCCCTCCCGCTAGAGAGCCTTACATTCATTCCGCTATCCCCCATTACCGACTGCTCCCCTTACCGCCCCGCTCTACATACATAAAGCCTGAGCACTATCCCTCACCACTATCCTTACTGCTATCCTCCCAAGTGAGTCTTTACCGCTACCCAGACCAAATCCTCGGCAAAGAAATATGATTGCGTTGCGATCTTTCACATCGGTTCCCTCCCTGTTAACATATAGATAGGTTAAAATATATATAGGTAGTAGGCCGGCCCGACCTTCCTTCATTAAGCCTCCCAACTTGCATGTCGGGTCGAGCTGGCTCGTGCATGATAGATATATGTTGCGTTGGGTTCCGCTTCGTCGGACGGACTTTGCACAGAAAAAAGCGGCTATTGAGACTGACTGTAAGATCAGTAGATTGGGGGGGATGGGAGAGCATGAAGGAGGGGGCATGGTTCATTATTAAATGACGTGGATGTAGAGGCCTGCCTACGTGGAAATTACGAGGTTCCCGGTGCTAGGGGTAGGGCAGCCCGTGCCTGATTTTGCATCTCTTTACGCTAAGATACGTGGAAAAGAGACTGAGTCCATTCATTCGACTAGGGATAACAAGAAGATCCCAGAGAATACGACTTTAGTAGAAAACAATAGTGCATGTTCATAATATGAAAAAAAAAGGGGGGGACTTATTGAGGAGGTTTGATCCCAACGCGTATGGCTTGGGACTATGAGGGGGCCCTGAGCAGTAGTTAACCGAGATAAGGAGAAATTCATAGGAAAAGAAAAAGGTGAGAAGGTGATTCTTGGTGTGTCGCCGCGGGAGCTGTTGCGTGAAGGAAGTCGTCGCGTGGTAATCAAAGATTCTGCAGAAGAATTAATAAGGTTTAACTGTTGGAGGAGTTATGTGTGAGACCTAATCGATAGATGTAAGTGTGTTGAATGGCTGGCTGTATGTGGGAAAGGATAAGTGTGAGCTGTGTAAGCTATAGTTGGCTATGAGTGTCCAAGAAGGGTCGTGGCCATGGATCTATGGGTAAATAAAGTCAAGTAGAGGTTTCGCTGCCTAAAGAGTATTACTAGTTAGGTGTAGCATGCCGCGTCAGGAGTGGGTCTAAGGTAGTCCATCAGGAGTGGAATAAATGAATATGGATAGGAGGTGTCGCCGCCATGATGGGAGATAAGTGTTCATGATGGGAGATACTTGTCGACGGAGAGATGGAATATGCGGGTTAATCCTCATCGAAGTCATTCTGGTGGATAGTTAGTTATTGCCAGTCCTCCTCATTATCATTACATACGTAATTATGGATGGAGATTGCTCTATCTGTCAAACGAAAATGATTATCAATCGATCTCTTTCTTTTCACATTATTGTAAAGAAGCAATTACCTTTTGGTTTGCCTTATTACATACGTAATATTTACTCGTGTATATGCGCAAAATTAATGATCAATTGCAACATTTTAAGAGGCACATCAAGCTTGACGGGCAACACGAGAGATAAGTGAATAAAGCAAAAGTGTTGTTGCGATTTCGATCCTTCCGGTGTCTAGACTAGATGGAGAGGAGGGAAATTAAGATTGATTTTTAAGATTCATTGAAAAGAAAGCGAAATCCTCATCATTTTCGTCATGAACATCCTCATAATTCGTTATCTCCGTATCCAGCCTTTATGTATGTCTCTGATGCTTTAGTGATTGAATCCAGAAGTTCCAGTGGGAAAAGAGATGGTAAGTAGGGCCAATATCAAGCACTGGGCACGGTTAATAAATTAACAAGCATTAGCAGACCTCCAATTGTCGATGTCCTACTCGCATTAGCAGATGGTTCGACGTTACTTAGATGTCCTACTCCAACAGAACTACCTCCCGCCGTGGACAACCCCAACAGAACTACGAAAAACATTTTAGATCTGTTCGAAGCTGGGGCATCCCCCAAAAACCTCACTGACCCTCGGCCTCCATCGCAGGCTGATAGCCTTTATCCTTTCATTCCTTCCATCCTGCTCTTCGACACATTCGAAGAGGGGGCACCTTCTGAACCCCAACCTCCATCACCCCCCGTTTTCCATGCAGATTCCTGGGTCACCAAAGAAGAAGCTCCCATTCCGGTTCTAAATCCGGATACCACATTCAAACATATAGGCTGACCACATGCCATGCCCACCGTCCACAACCCCTGTTCTAGAGGCTCGTGACCTTTATGTCCCTATCCTCCCGTTGCCTGAGGACCAGTTATCTCACACCACTTTCAGTCACCTCTGAAAGAAGATCATCCATCCATCTTCCTTCCCCTCCTTCGTCGGGAAAGCTATTTCATTCCTTGGTTATAAAAGAATCTGTTTCACTTCCTGTTTCCTTATCCCTCCCGCAGCATCCGAGCAAGATCGAGAGGCACGACACGACACCCACGACCTCAGCTGCTTTCCTGTCTGCAGTTATGGCATGATATGGTGTGCCAGGAGCTGATATGGTTGGAGCTATGCTGACAGTAGGAGCCATTTCCAGCGTGCTAGCGGTGCTTTCCGTTGATTGTATTGCTGCCCTACGCGCTAGTTGTGCTTTTTGTGGTTGGTGCCGTTGCTGTACGTGCTTGTCGGGACTTCGGACGGAGCTAAATTGGTCTTACTCTAAATATATAGGTCTTCATGCCTGGTTATTCGCCCGCTGATTCCTCTGTCTGTACTGGTCCCGTACACCGCTTCTTTGCGTGTAGCTATGTAGCAAAAAATATGGGGGCATCCGGAAAAGATCCAGTTTACCAAGTTGCAGTTGAACCAACACCACTACCACTAGCAGTAGTTTCACCAACAATTGAAGTTGACTGAGTATTAGATCCCATTTACCAGATTGAAATTGAATCTTCAATGAGAGATCTAAAAACGAGACAAGGATAGGCAGAATGATGAGATTGAGTAGGGTTTCAGAATGACATTTGAGGGATCTCCGCTCGAATAATCAATCATAATCTCGCCCATCAAATACCAGTTCATTTTTGGTAAAGAGAGATAAATTGAATGGTCGGGCGAGGTACGTTAAGTGACTCGACCCAAAAAGGACGAGGAACGAAGCAGCTCTAAAAGATCGAAATCCATACCCGTAAGCATCCCTTCCGGTTAGAGAGCCAACAGGAGCAGATCGTGAGCCAGATACATATCCAGTAGCGGGGACAGAAGCTAGCGCAGAGGCAGCGAATACAGAGGTAGGTGCATAAGGTAAAGGTGGGAGCAGCTTGGACCTGAGGAGGCTAAAGGGTCGCTGCATAGGGGCGTCATGCTACATAAGTATCCGCATTAGTTGGATTCGGATGTATATGCAATTGACTATGTGGGTTCTTCAGTGCTTTCATAACTGGTTTCTGCTGTCCTCAGTGATAGTTGCTGATCAATGGGTGTTGCTCCCGGTGTGTGCAATTTATGCCATGTGTTCCCGTTGATCGAAGTATGCTTTCCCGTTCGTTTGATTCGTTAAGTGCTTTCCCTTTGTTGCTATTATTGGTGCTTTACCTTCCTTCTTCACTAGAGAGGGATCGTTAAGTTGGGGCTGGTAGGTGTAATTCGCTACGTTCGGATCGCTCTGTTCGTTAAGATGGGTGGAATTTAGACAGCTTGGGATGTAGTTCGTTCCATCGATATTATTAGGATCGTCAAATACCCTACAAAGTAAGTCTTGAATGGATAAGTAGTTGGTAACAGTAAAGTAAAGGGAGGCAACAGAGGCGTAGCGGTAAATAATAAGGGGGCTCCTAAGTGCTGTACCCACCATATTTATGGCTTCATAAAGAGATTTGGGCATCATAAGTAAGTTGGGTTAAGTGAGGTCAGAATCAAAGGTTGAGTAAATCAAGGTGGGATGAAGGGAGTATAAAGTAAAGTATAGAACCGGTTGGATAACATGCTCGTAAAGAAAGGGTTCCTAACGTGCCTCCCCTGATCTGGCTGAAGCAATAGGTTCTAAAAAAGCAAAAACGGTCTAATCTCGACCCAATCAGAGTATAGTGCAGTAGCCATGAAGCGATTAATTCAAGTGGTATAGGGAACACATATAGGGATAAGCAGGTCTAGTTGTTTTTTCTTTAGGTGGTCAACTATTAGCAGGCGAATAACTATCAGCAGGTGGGTAGCAGGCATAAGCTGAAAGGCAGGGATTTCTCTCTCAGCAGTGGATGACAATTCCTGAATCGTATGGGCTCCTCGGAACAATAGTTCATAGCGGTAACCATAAGAATTCATAAGGGAAGGCAAGGCACGGAATGGGTCAATCTCCTAGTGCCTATCCTACAAAAAAATCTTCCTGGCTAAAGCACTTGGTTGGGGGGCAAGCACCCAGGTTGGGTTGTTCCGGTCAATTTGAAAAACCTCATCAGATGCGTGTTTGTCTCCCTTGTTTGTCATGGGTTTGAGGCATATTCTCATCTATCCAGGTCGAGAAATCACATGTTTCTTGAGCCAAATCGCTTCTTTTTAGAATTCCCTCGGCCTTCGTAGGCGCCTGAATTGCAAGGTCAAGGGGCGCGGCGGTAAATAACATAATATATAAAGGCCCAAGCAGTAATCAAGTCTGGGTAAGGTTGATCTGGTTCTGAAAGGGAAATAGAACTCCCTCCCTCCAACCAACACACTAAGGTGATTCATTAAGCAAGTAGCATAGGTAGAAGGTGGCAAGGTAATAATAAGGTTTTTGTTTAATGCCATCCATACTGTACTTCTCTTCCGGGTGGAAAGAATGAATTGGGGCAGCCATTACTCCATCCCATTTCCTAGGTTGAATGCAGTAGCAAGTGAAAGTTCTGGTAGAACAGGGGGTTACAACAGGCAATAACATGAGCAAGTGGGCATCATCCATATCCTGGGCAATGCTGACTGGCCATCTTAATTAATCCATCATATCTTGGGGGTGAATCCCGACCCTACAAGTGATTATACTGTCTATCTGGTCGAAGCAATGGGTGCCCGGTTAGGAGGTCCTCAAAGTCAAGGCTATTAGGGCTCTTCCTAGGAAAGGAGTAGGCTTTAATTAATGAAGAGTATGAGCAAGGTTCGACAAGAACAATAGGTAATAGTGGCACCAAAGAAGCATCCATCTGAAAGCAAGTGTGATTCCAAGCCTGTGAATGCTTTCTTTCTGGAAGCTCGTCCATCCATCCAACAACTCCTCCCTTTTATTGGATCGTTCCTTCTACGCTCTAAGTTGGGGACAAAGAGTCAATAGTCAAGGGAAAAAGTGCTTAAGCAAGCCCTTATACTCTAAGTCGGTTGTACTGTGTTGAAAAGTTGTTCCCATGATTGATCTGTCCAACATAAATAAATCATATGTAGTCTGATATGGTTCATAGCAATGGTCTAAGTGCTCACCTAAGCTCGCTCGTACAATCTCTGAAGTCTTTTGACTGTAATGACTCCATAGGGTAGTCAGTTCCAATTCGATGATCCATCCCTACCACAACTGAGCGGTCTAACATAAATGAAAGCAAGTAGGCTTAAGAAAGTAAATAGCAATGTTCTGCCCAACCAGCCAAGAAGCCTAGGCCACAAACCACTCTCATAGCCCGCCCACATAGTCTTTCTCCAGCTGGAGTCGGATACAGGGGCCATTGTTGCAAAGAAATAACCCGCTGGAAAGAAGACCGCTACCGCTCGCTCGCTATAGATGCCCGCAAAGTGCGCGGAAGGAAGATAGAGCCCGCTAAGGAAACCAATGCAAATAGAGACAAACCCGCTATGGAGAGAGAGCTGGAACAACTTACTCTAGTTCTTGACTTGCCTTATTATAGTTATTGCTATGGATTGGAAAAACCAGATTAGAAAGAAAACTCTTTAAATGGTTATTTAAACACTTTGTATGGCCACTTTGTTACCTTAGATGAAAGAGATCATTGTTGCCTACTGCCATGTCATAGTTAGATGTTTTGTTGAGGCACGAAGTGGGTCACTGAAGAATACAAAACAAAAGGGTCGAAGGCGAAGAGAAATCAAATTTTAAGGTGGGGTATAAATACTATTATCTATTAATAATGAGGCTTCATTATCATATTCCAATATTAAGGGACCAGTGGGGGGCAGGCACCTAGGTTGTTGGATTGTTCCAGTCAATATCAAAAGCGCTTCCAAATGTGCATTTTCAAAAGGCATGGAGTGGTTTGGATGGGTTCAGACATGTATGACCTTTTTGGGTTCCATAACTCGAGTTTGTCTTTATCCAACTTGATGAGTTCCATATTCTTGTAGTTAGCCCTACTTAAGGTGGTCTACCCATTACTTAATGTTAATGTTTTATGCCATTATTATAGTTCTTTGCATTTCAATAGATAAGAGCAACATAAGAACAAGATCACTCAGAAATACACATTCACAAGAGACACAACATTTATCCTGGGAAGCCCTCTAGGGGAAGAAAACCCAACAAAAACTTCCTTATAATAAATTGCCAATACAATGTCAAGAGATAACTCAAACCAATACAGATAGTCCTCTCCAAAAGATGCGCCACTCTTCTCCCTCTCTCCAAAAGGTAAGTTCTGAAACACCTCTTAGAAATGAGCAAGTGTGTTGTGTGATAAAGTGGTAGCTAGCCTCTCTATATACAAATTGGCTTGCGTGTGGGGAGTGTCTTCAGCTGGCGGGCCGACTTCTCAGGTGGGTAAACCCACCTTTATTATATTTATGGGTCTCAATAATAAATGTTGGGGACGACTTACAACATTCCGCCTATTACAATTGTTTGTTGACCAATCCACAAAGAGTTGGTCCTAATACAATTACCGACATGATCAATCCACAATGAGGGATTGATCCCTATAAATAATATATCAATAATAATAAGAATATAGCTGGGTTACATTATTTCAACACTTCCCCTTAACAGAAGGGTATTCTTCAACAACATCATCTTGGAAGATTACGCATCATTGGTGGCATCGGAGGACGATTATCGTCAATATCATCTTGGAACATTGGGCGGCATATCTCACAGATCGCCGAAGTTTTCTTCGCCAGTCGTTCTGAAGAAATTTGTCATCGTATGCCATCCGCAACACTCTGTTGGCACATCCGCAGGTACTACATTGGTTCAATGTCACAACTGATAAGTTAGCTCGATGTGGGTCACATATTGCTTTACATCTAACAACTGGGTCGGAAGAAAGGAACACATCAACATACCCCTTTACATCTAACAACGAGGACAAAAGCAATGACTCATCTTGACTTACATCTAACAACTAGGTCAAAAGGAACACATCATCATCTTGCTTCGATCTAATATGAGGTCAAAGCAAGGAATCATCTTGCTTTATGTCACAGCTATTTAGATTAGAAGCAAGGAACCCATCATCATTTTTCTTTCACAGTTTAACAACGGGTCAAAAGCAAGGAATCATCTTTAGATCTAGCACTAATAGATTAGAAACAAGGAACACATCATCATCTTGCTTCGCGTCTAACTGGCCGAGGAGTCGGAATGAAAGGAATCACACACTCTCCCTTTTAGGAGGGTCCTTCGGACTATACAAGCTTATCTCGAAAAGCGTTCAAACTTTACGAGATAGAGGTTTGGTCAACCACATCAACAACTTTGTTCATCGATGTGACATATAGGAGCTTCGAGGCTTCTCTCGTACCATGTCGGATGTAATGATAGAGTGAATCTCTATGTGCTTCGACCTGTCATGGAATACATGTGATTCTCTCTCTGTCATTTTTATGCAACTCTAGTTTTCACATAGGATCATTAGTTGCTTCCATTTCTAAGTCAAATAAACCGGCCAGCAACTTTCGAAGCCATATAAGCAGCATTTCTTGAGAACATGTGGCAATGTACTCTACTTCCGGTGTGCTGAGAGAAATACTTGGATGCTTCCTACTCTACGATAAGATCATGGCTGATCCCAAAGGCTGAAACAACATCAGGAAGTGCTTTTTATATCAGCAACGCAGCTTCACCTTGTCTGCGTGGAGTGTATCCACTTTCGATGTAAAAGTCGTGATCTCTATCATAGTTGAGACGATAATCCATTGTACCTTTAGGGTAGCTCATCACATGTTTTGCGGCCACTAGAATTGAACCGTCCGAGGGCTCTACCGGCCCGACTCAGTGTTCATTGCAAAACAAATGCGATAGAGGTGTTGGCAGAACATTAGTGATCAATAATCTGTATGCATGCGATTAATGGCATCAATCAAATCGGCCAGTATCGACCAACACCTTCTGCTTGCTTCCATGGGTGTATTCATGGTTTGCATTCCGACATGTCGAATCTCTTGAGTTTGGTACATTATTACTTCCATGGTTGAGGAAGATCGCTGCGGACTACGCCATACCTCAAGGCCTAAGTAATGCATTATTAGGCCAAGGTCTTTCATTTCAAATTAAACGGCAAGTCTCTGTTTACATATGACTGATGAGCTTTTATTCTCGGTTAAAGAATAAGTCATCCACATATGTGATGGATTACTAGCTCATTATCCATAATTTTTGAAGTAGAGATTTTAAGATGCGCTTTACTCTTGATGAAGCCTAAGCTCGTCAAGAAAACTGTCTATATGTATACCAGAAGCTCTCGGGGCTTGACGATCCATATAAGGCTTTCTTCGATCTGCGGACATGAGACTTCTGTCTTCAACCTTAAATCAGCAGAGGTTGCTCTATATACACTTCTCTTGATGACACCATTAGGAAAGTTGTCTTCCGTCCATCGATCTTAGCTTCCACTTCATCTTGTTTGCAAGAGCTATGATGGTCACGATCGAAGTGTATAAGCCCACAGAGGCGAATGTCTCTTCATAGTCAATGCGCCTTCCTTAGGAAAATCCATGAGTGACAAATCTTGATTTATATTTCTCAATACTTCCATTAGAAACATGTTTTTATTTTGAAGAGCCATTTGATGATACCACATCCTTACTTTTGAATGCAGGAACTATTTTCCCTTTTATCGTGCTTTATTATGGATTGGTATTCCTGCGTCATAGCATCTACCCATTCCTTATTTTAAATGGCCTCTTCAAAGCTTGACGGGTTTTCATGTAGATTACACATGTGGTGTGGCGGAGAATGGCTTTGGTCTTTCACTTGTCTCGTGGTTCATGCGGAACGCCATACTTCTCTCCATATTGAATGGGCTCTCTTGCCGATAGGCTTTCATTTATGGGAGAAGGTCATTGAGGAGGTTCTTGAATTTATGATATATCGTGGTCTTGGGGAGTCTCCTCCTTCGGTCTGACTTCCTTCCTTGTTCTGCATCTCACGGGAACTTCCCTCTGGATTATGCAATCCTAGGATTCTGAGGTTCCTCTTCTTATACTTCTTCAAGGCAGCATCTTCTTGATTTCTTAAGTTGCTACTTCTTCATCAAGGTCACGTCACGATTTCAATGTGGCGGTGACCCGGTATGTAGATCCTGAAGGCCTTGGGGAACCTCCACGGTATCCCACAAATATTCCCTTCTTCCGGGAGGGTTCGACATTTCTTTTCTCTTTTGGTATATGAATAAACATTGGACAACCAAATATTTTTGGGATGGCTTACCTCGGCTTCTTTCCAGTGAAACATCTTTTTAGGGGTCTTGAACCCAAAGTGCACCATGGGATGTCGGAGTTACGCACATAAACAAGCGCCGTGCTACTTCTACCCATGCCGAGGAAAGATCTTGATAGAGTGAATCATGAGATGCTACAACCCATAATTGTTTGTTCTTCCTTTTCGGCTGCTTTGTTTTTTTGAGGATTATAGGAATTAGTGAGTTCCCTCTTGATCTAGCGTCTGCGGAGTTTCCGCGAACTCTTTTGAGGTATATTCTCCTCCATTATCGACTGAGTATCTTAATCTTTCTTTTGAAGATTCTCTATCAGAGCTTTGAATTCCTTGAATTTCTTGAATAATTCATCTTTAGATTTAAAGAAATATATCAAGGTCTTAGAATAGTCATCAATGAATGATACATGCATTATACATACCGCTAATGGAGGATGATGGCATTGGGTCACCTGCGTCACAGTGAATGAGTTCCATTACTCCTTCCGTTTGTTGTCCCTTTTGGAAAAGGGTTCTTGATAATGTCTTCCCTTCTAGCACATCCATTTCATATACCTTCTTGATCGACCTTGGGATTCACGGTAAACACAGCTGACAACTTTACATATGTATGGTATTGCCTTGCTTGTAGTTGATGTGGTCGTAATCTTTTGTGCCAAAGTTTGCATGAGTTTTTCGATGGCATGGGTCATGGCGATTTCTGGGTGACCATTATATAAGCCATTTCTTCATTTAGATGGCCAGTTACTTCATTTATGGTTTCTCCTTAGCCCACATAAGACTTCTCCATCTATGAAGGCAGCTCTATAGCCTTTCTTGTCTAAGGCGGATATGGAGTAAGTTCTTCTTCAAACTGGTACATAGAGTCGTCCTTCATTGTTATTGAGTTTTGAATCTGGCTTGTAGTTTGATTCTCCCTCCCTTGATGGGATATTGCTAATCATCTCCAAGTGCCACTTTATGAGAAAACTTCTTTCAGAGAAATACAAGAGAGAGTACTTTCTTACGGAGTCATATGTTTTGATGCATAGCTATCAATGAGCCATGTCCTCTCTAGGTAATCCTGAGATCTTGAGAGAATGGAAATGCTCGAACATGGTCCTTAATCATCTTCATAGGTAGGTTCTTAATCTTCGACTATGTGGACATGTTTCCTCTTGTGTTTCCTCTTGTATTCTTCTCTTTTGATTGGACAAGAATTCACCTTGTGTCATCTTATCACAATGATAGCTTTGTATGGATGAGAGATCTCTTCCCTTGCGTTGTCCTTTCTTCGAAAATTTCTTGAATGAAGTTAATTTGTTGAATTTGTTTTTTGGTTGAGGCTCTTTATGAGTTTCCCTTTTGAAGTGGAACACTTCCTTCCTCCTTTGTGTGAGTAGCTAGGCGATCATCATCCTTGCTAGTAGTGCTTCACAACTAGCTACCCTTGTCTCTTCTTGGATGCATTCTTCCCATGGGCTCTCAAATTGTAGTTTCTCCTTTAAGAGCACATATAGATGCGGATAGAAAGTATCTCAGGGTGAGACATTTTAGAATTCGTCGTACAATTCATCTTCATCCTATGGTATCTCCAATCGCTTTTAACTATTCAAGCATCCCAAGGTCTTGTGAGACCATTTAGGGCCGTCACTACGAATTCGTCTTCATCTATGGTGTCTCCAATCGCTTTCAACTGTTCTTTAATTTCTGAGATTCGAGAGAAATATTCTTGAATCATTTCTCCTTTCTGCATCCTGGTATTCTTTAATTGAGATCTTAGGTTCATCTTTCGGTTGATGTTCTTTCCTTCGTATAGTTTGCTTAGAGAGCCAAACATCTCTTTCGGAGTTTTCTTGGATGATACATACGGGATCAGGTGGTCTTTGATTGAATCTGCAATGATTCTTTGAACCCTGATTGAGTCCTTCTGATGCTTTGCTTTCTCTACGGCATCTTCAGGTTCCGCCACTTTTTCTTTGATGAATCTTGCTAGGTCATTCTCTGCAAGGATCAGATTGATCCTATACTTCCATGCACGAAACTTGTCTATGCCTTCTAGTTTCTCAACAAGCTTTGTGCTTGCAGACATCTTGTACTTGAGGCTATGAAAAATGACCAAAAATGAAAATGCTTAAAATCAAATTTTGACTTTACCAGAAGGTGCGCTTGGTTGAGGCGAGTAGCCTAGTGTACTTGGATTTGAGAAAAATCCAATTTTTGCCCCTTCAAATCTGATCTGCGGATATCTAGACTGGTGCTTTTGGTACTTCTGGTACTTCTGGCATTGGTTTTCTGGTGCTTCTGGTACTTTTGTGAAACTAGGGTTTCACTTTTCGGGAGATCCAACCACTGGAAAGGTGCGCTCTAAGTGCCAAAATGATCCTTGGGGGAGGACGCAACTTTCTAGGTGGTTTTGGAGCTGAAAAGCTTCACTTTTAAAAAAACCTAATTTGCAGGTACTGCAACAACGACATTTTTCTCTTGCGAAATATGCTTCCTTCAGGTTGGCTCTCATACCATGTTAATGTTTTATGCCATTATTATAGTTCTTTGCATTTAAATAGATAAGAGCAACATAAGAACAAGATCACTGAGAAATACACATTCACAAGAGACACAACATTTATCCTGGGAAACCCTCTAGGGGAAGAAAACCCAACAAAAACTTCCTTATCATAAATTGCCAATACAATGTCAAACCAATACAGATAGTCCTCTCCAAAAGATGCACCACTCTTCTCCCTCTCTGCAACTGGTAAGTTGCAGCTTGCCTCTTAGAAATGAGCAAGTGTGTTGTGTGATAAAATGAGGTGCTAGCCTCTCTCTATATATACAAGTCTGACACGTGTGAAGTGTCTTCACTGGAAGGGCCAACTTCTCACTCTGGGTGGGTAAACCCACCTTTATTATATTTTTGGGTCTCAATAATAAATGTTGGGGCCGACTTCTTATTCTGCCTATTACAATTGTCTGTTGACCAATCCGCAAAAGGGGATTTGGTCCTAATACAATTACCGACATGGTCAATCCACAATGGGGATTGATCCTATAAATAATATATCAATAATAATAAGAATACTCTTTGCAGTTACATTATTTCAACACTTAAAAGAGCAGCTTCTAGGGGGTAAGTCATGGGAGCTCGCCTGACAAGGTTCTTTTTTATCTGGATCGCTCAAGAGAAAATTCTTGTCTGGGTCTGTATGGCCTGAACGTTCCTTTCAGTACGTAAGCACTGAACCTTTCTTTCTACTTGTCTGAAGACGTAAAGTAAGCAGTGATTGTTCTAAAGATCTCTAAACATGCACCCATAAAAAGAAGATCTTGATATAACACATAGAAAGTGTATCCAATAAATAACATATCTAACCGCCCGATATAAACCAACCAGTGAAAGTCTAAAGAAGATCCTATTTGATCAAAAATCTATCCCTGGCTCACTCGGTGGGTTCTAAATAAGAACAATAAGAAGTGTCTAAAGAAGATACGACGACATAATCAAAATACATTGACTAAAGAATCTACATAATCAAAATACATTGACTAAAGAATCTAAAAAAGAAAGGTGATCCCATTCGGTAGAATTCTAGATCCGGTACACCATTTGGGTAGGTGGTTGGGGATTCTTTAGGTCCAATTCCACCAGAATCACTACCGTATTGTAGGATAGGGAAAGAAGTCATTTCCAACCCTTCAATCAATGATATATATACGTAAAAGAAATGTTCTGTTTCAGTTTCGTTCTTGAACTCCGGCTTTCGGCTAGGAGAATAGAGAAAGAAAGATGGACGGCTATCACTGTTCCGATTCCACTTCCTTAAAGACCCTTCGATCTCAAGCACTTCTAAAAGAGGAGTTTTATACCACATAGCTTTATTGCATCCCCATTTAGAATTCCCTTCGATATTTATTTGGAAAGGAGGTCTAGAAAGGGGCAGTAAGGAAATAAGGACCTGGTCTTATTCTGCCTGCTTGAATGCATGCTGGTAAGTCTCTGCTTTCTTGATGGCGGCAGGCTTTATTTAGTCAGGACCTTATCCAGAGCTAAGGAAAGTGACCTTACCTTCTAGCTAATGAACAGAAATGCATAATTACATATATAATAGCAGCTCGAAGGATTGACTTGATCGGAAAAAAACCCAACTCTTCATAGAGAAACTGAGATCATATCTGTATATTTCAATAGAATATCTCCTATTTGGAGATAGATGTATCATGTCGCGTAAAATAATGAATATAATGTTATTACACATATAAAGAATGAATGGAATAAATGCAAAATGAAAGTAAATTCATCTCTTGAAAGTCGAGCCTGCCAATCTGATACGAGTTGACAAGGTCAATCCTTCGACAATGCTACTATTATATATGTAATTACGCTTTTACTTTTTGATTCTCTCTCTAGTTACCGAAATGGGACAAGACATGAAAGAAAGACTTTGTAAAGTAAGGGGCATTTAAGGCCTTAAAACCAATAGCTGGCTAATCTTGAGACCTAAAACCCATTACCTATGAGATGAAACCCTTTTCATTTACCTGCCCTGCCCAACCCTTCCCTTCCCGTCCTAAGATATATGGATAGATAGAAATAGTTAGTTCACGATAGACATGGGTAGTTCACGCACAATAGCAGGGTGAGTTACCGATAGTAGGGATAGATGGACTGAACTGACTACTTACTACTGAGCTGACTACTTACTACTTACTTTGGTCTCCAGTCATTCGTTAGTCATTCTCTCTAGCTAGTCCCCTTCACCCTTCACCCTAGGAGATTGTTTCTTGGCCAGTTCCCTTCCCTTTTCACCCGGAACCCTTCCCCTTTCACCCTTCCTTCCTGCACCCTACCCTTTCAATCTGATCCTATCCGAGGAAGGAGGGATAGAGGGATTGATTTGAGTTATGGAAGGAAAGCGCAACTGTACATCCATCATTCATTTGATAATGGAGTTATGTCTAGAAGTTACCTCGTCCTTGGGAAGAGTTACCATTTCAATCATTGATTGAAAGGAATAAATAGACATTCAATTGCGAATGATGAGGAAGGGGAAGCGTATCAGCATCATTGCCTTATGACCATCTCTGACCTTCCATCCATCCATCTGGGGTTGCGATCTGTGCCCGTCTCTATGGATGCCCATCTCTATAGTCTATCCCTAGTCTCATGAACAATCAGTCTGGGGTTATTGGGGTTTCTGGGGTTGCTATGGATAGATAAGATTGATAGAATGGATAGATAAGAGAGTAATTGATAGATAAGATTGATAAGATTGATAGAAAGGAATAACATGGGTTCTCTTTTTTATCTTGCGATCTCTAGAGAATCACTAGATTGTGGGAAATGGCTTATTTGATGGCTTCTATCTCGGTTTATCTCTTGGCATGGCTTATCTTTGGAAGGCGAATCCGTACATCCATCCAGCGATAATCGACCTATTAGCACTGCTACATCACAACCTCATGAAAGAAGGTACATACTAATAGCAGCTAAACATGTACGTACACAACTAAACAGGTACATATGAAAGGTAACATACTAATGATGTTTATTGATTTATAAGAGAGTAATGGATAGAACCGAGCTATAGATACGGGTTCTACCAGGCTATAGATACGGGTTGGGCGATCGATAAGGGTTATCAGGGGCGGCTGGGTTAGATAGAGCTGCTAGGGTCTCTGTGGCTGGGGTCTCTGCTGCTGGGGTCTCTATAGATAAGAGATAGAATATACGAATAAATCTACGAAAAGAGACTCTTTATTTCCTCTGCTGCTAAATATCTAAATACCAATATCTAAATATACCATTCTTCATCTTTTATAATATGATGTCTTAAGATATCCCAATTCTCCTGATTATTATTCTTCATACTTAAAGGAGGAAATCAATTCCTAGTCTCAAATCCTAAAAGCATGACTGTTCTAATGATTTGGGTGCATTATAAAAAAGAAGTATCTTTGTGATTGTGCCTCGTCTCATAGTTTGGAAGCCACATTTCTTCTTCCTCTTCTAAAAAACCAAAAGTAAAGAAATAGGAGTCGAGAAATAAATAACAGATAAAAAGAGAATATTACCAACCTAACCTCCTTTCATTTATAGGGATTAAAGCTACCAAGCATAATAATCAAACCTATTATTCCTCTTTCTACTTCCTAAAGACTAAACAATCTATCTCCTATAGTTCAAAGAAAAGATAGGATCTGATAGTAGCCCATTGTTAGACCAGTTCTTCCTTGCCTATGAGTGTGGTTCTCCGGCGTGTAGGAGCAAGGTAAGTTAGGCCTATGGAGAATACAATAATAAAGAAATGAAATATAGTGGATAAATAGAGTCTATCCCTTGCATACTTGATATCTTAATATATTATTTTGAGTTCTAGAGGAGTGAGGGATTTCCCTTTATTGGGTGCAAAGAGAAAGAATAAAGGAATTAGATGATAGTTTGAGTAGATAATACAAGAATAAAGAAATTAGATGATAGTTTGAAAAGTGGGATCTAGAGATAGTTATATATAGGATTAAAGATGTTAAGTGGGTGTATCGTTGTGATTCCTTCAATCAATGTTTTGTGGTTTCTCATCTGGATCTTAATAGCTGGGCATGTCTTGGGCGTGGGATTCTTTAGTCTCAACTTTCTCATTTCTAAGGAGCTAATGATAAGGTAATAAAAGATCCTCTCTCTACTTGTTGGATAATTGTGCATCCAAAAGAGTATAGAGATTAGTAGTTGTTAGAATAATTATAGGATTGTATGTAGTTAGAAGTTTTATAGGTTGTTGTTATAGCTTCTACTATCTAGGGCTTGGAAAAAAAGATGATGTCCTTGCCCCCCCTCATCAATAAGTAACTTGGACAAGCGACTTCACTCCTTATGAAACGACCCAAAGAAATTAAGGTTCACAATTGCGAGCCCATATGGGGCCTTGAGCCATAAGAACCCCAAAAGAAATAGCTACACTTTACAATTACACATCTTAGACCATTTAAGACACCTCCTTTTTTCTGATCCACAAATTCACATTGCCTTGAGCCTTTTCCTCTTTAGTAGCTATATCTTTGAAAAGAAAACTAAGTACACTTAACTGTATAATTGTAGCTACTTATTAGAATTCAGGAGAATTAGATGTCTAATTTCCAGTTACTAAGTAGCTTTTATTTCAAATAAACCCCAAATTCCGGTAGAAAGAAGGAAAACCGATACAATAAATATATATATATATATATAAATCGAGAGAGATATAAATATCAATATCTATAAGGGTTCCTTTTTCTCTTTGTGAGTAGCTCCCTGACACCTCTTGCTTGGTCCATACAGACGTTCTTTGAATAAGGCTTCTTGTCTCCTAAGGCTAGAGCTAAGGCTTACACTCTCTGCAGTCCATAGGCTATACAAACTAAAGAAATTCTATATGGATTTCACACTTGGCTTGAACTCTCTACGGTACAGACATAAGTCTTTATGATAGACGACATTTAGCCATGTGTTGTTTACTTACGAGCATCATATTGATTGAGCTAGGATTACTGCTTGGCTAAGGGCTCTTTTACCTTTCTCACCTTTTGCCTATGGAATAATCACATCTATAACAAAAACATAGATTTCTCTCTCTATCTCTTATAATGTCTAATTGGTAAAAAGGAAACGGGCATACATAATCTCATTAGATGCATTTACCTTTTTGTCGTCAGCCAAGCCCACCTGGGAAGGAGTTATTTATTTATATTTATCCATACTGCCTATCTTCTTAGAGGGGTGCACGAACATGGACCAATGAGGACTATAGCCTTGCCAGGGTTAGGAAATCATCGGGAAGGAGGAGCCATAGAAAAAAACAGCCTCACCTATAGTAGTCACCAATCATATCACTTCAACAAAGAAGCACATCACTTGGGAATACAACTAAGTCTCATGCTAATTAGGTTAATTAAGGCAATAAAGAAGATTGGAACTTAAGGATAATAGTTCCTATTCTTTCAAAGGATACAACAAGAAGCTTATTCGCTGTAGCGCAGGGGACACACACAACACAAGTAGAAATAAATATGCTCTGACTAACTGACTGTTATTGGTTCAACCCACATAGGTCACCAGCTTCTCTAAACCAGTCAGAATGCCACTAGAGAGATCTAAGCTTAACGTAAGCTAAAAATAAGAGTTTACTATTCATTCTGAACTAAAGAGAGAGCCATGCTTAGCTCAGCTAAGAAGGCCAAGGCTAAGTGTAGACCAAGAAATCTATTTCTTATGCACTTGAATGTGTATGGGAAACGAGGTTCTCGCATATGCCCTTTAATCATTAACCTTTAGCCCTTTCTTCTGCCTTTAGCACCAAGGACAACAAACGTCTTCTTACCAGGTCCAACAGATGCACCTCTCGCCTTTAGCCTAGCACCTCTAGCAAATCACCATTCAACATAAGAAAGAAAAGCCAAGTACAACAATGAGTCTTTTGCCTCTGGGAATTATAATTATAATAATTATAGACATAGAAGAGTCCAAAAAGAATGGATACAACCTTCAACAAAAAAGGCGACCACTCTCTTTTTTTAAGTCTTAACACTTACACTATAGGACTAAGGCAAGTGTAGTCTCTCTAAACTATAAGTTTTCTTACACTACAACTTAAGACAACAACTCTTGTGGCTTTTCTTTTTTCAAAGAATGGAGACCCTTTTTTCTGAACTACAGCAGTAAGAATGCCATCATTTTCCCTATGTGTTAGTAGGCTCCTATGTTAGGTGGGATGGATTCTTTTTATTTTTGCTGGGATAACTCGAGAAGAGTTGGGAGAAAGAAACTGAAGATTGGGAGGGTTGGAAAGATAGCCCTATATAGATGTATTTATTTAGAGATTTCTTTGTAGAGATCTAGATCGAGTAGCTAGAGAAGTCTCTCGGTATAGAGATTGATCCAGTTTATATCAATTTCGAGTAGATAGAAAGAAAAGAGTTTGT
>SNQJ01S0103551.1:39633-68692 GCA_010110895.2 Picea sitchensis
AAGGAATAAGTGAAGTTGGGCTTATAACCCAACGTCCCATATGGAGAGCACATGAGGACATGTCAAGGGAGTTGACCCTTGACGTCATACACTATAGGAGTTGACCCTAGTGTTTCTAGAGGGTGTAGCCTCCAGAAGTCCACATGGAGTACCATGTGTGACAAACTTTCTCTAGATCGTACTCCTCTGTGAATTGAGTTGAGTTGATCTGTGAGGACACTTATTTGAGAAGGGATAAGTGGAACACTTATTCGAGAAGGAATAAGTGCATTTGGGCTTATAGCCCATCGTCTCATGTTCAGAGAACATGAGGACATGTCAAGGGAGTTGACCCTTGATTTCTCACACTATGGGGAGTTGACCCTAAGTGTTCCTAGAGGGAGTAGCCTCTAGAAGTCCACATTGGAGTGCTATGTGTGACAAATATTTTACTACTATGGTGGTTTTGTACCACTGGCGGAGACTGTGTGTCTCTGGATAGTAGTTGTGTACTACTATGGAAAGATACCTCCCTAGTTAAAAGGGAGTGTTGATGTTTCAACATCGGGCATAACTTCTTCTACATTGGGTTGCAGACCAAGGGAGATAGGATACATTTATCACAAAGGTGAAACTGTGATAAATGGGCCCAGACATAGTCTTTCCTTGATCATGACAAGGAATAATATGGACTCAAGCTGCTTGAAGTGCTTTCCACGTGTCAGTTAGCATCAATATGACATTCACTCATAGGTGTGTGCCTGTGGTGAAAGATCCTGGTGTGTTCTTTTTCCTAGTCATGGTGATTTGACAAGGACTGATAAAGACACAAGATGATATATGATATTACATGCGAACCCAAAGTGAACCTAATCTTAGAGAGAGTTAATTTGTTCAGGTGGGAGAGAGATGTCTCCCAAGACTAACATACAAGTGTCATGAGTCTAGGGTGAAGTTTATATACTTCAAAGACAAGAGTGGCATGTTGCAGAATGTCTCCCTCGTTGAGAGGGAGTGTTGATGTTTGGAAAACATCGGGAAGACATTCTCTAAAGATAATAATTAATAATATAATTATTATTGATTATTAAATATATTATATAATGAGTAAATGATAATAATAAATAGTTATTTCTTATTCAAGGGACACATCCTTTCATGGATGGTCACCTTATGTTCCCTATATATGGAACACTCATCATTGTAATAAAATAATGATCATATCTTATATGATGTAAAACCAACATATAATACTTAGGAAATGCAAGAAATCAAAACCAACCATACCTTTCCAATGACATCATTTGTTGGAACCATGTTCTAAGTCTGTTTTCTTAGACCTATACTTTCCCTAGCAACTGACTCCTTGCATGAAATCCCCTCAATAATCATCTACAACTCCACAAATCTGCAAGACCTTCGCTACAATACAAGGCTAATTCCATCCATCCACTTCTGAAATCCATCTAAGTCCCAAACTTTGCATGCAATTGGTCAAACTTGTCTCCAATGTCTTGCCATCTTCGCACCTTGACTACTTCCACTTTCAAGGCACCATGCACCCACTGCCTGTCAAGTCATACTGCTGCTAACCGGATATTGTAACTCTCCGAAGAGTCACCTCATCTAAAGGTTGTGATCTACCCATCGTCCAACAACCCGACTCAACTCAACTTCTCTTCTTAGTGATGCACACCATGGAGACATCATGATAGAAATGTGCTCAACCAAATTCCTACTACGAAGTTTCTCTTGGTCACCCCATTTTGTTCAACACGCCCAAGTGCTTCACCTTGTTGCAACCCAAAACTTCTCTCCTTCACAATCACTTCTATGATTAGCCTCTATTTTTTTCTTATGTCATCACTTCTACGGTTAAATATGCAACATGTATTGCGACAAATCCTGCATTCATCTTCCTTTCCCAAGTGCTTGGTTCCCCTAGAGAAATTTGTACCTAGTCTCTCAAGGTGTGCACAACAAGTCTGGCATTGAATTCCATCAGAAATCAAACCAACCAAGTCTACCTTTGTGATCAAGTCTGAGACAATTTCTACTATGAAATCTATGACGAGTTTTGCGATCACCCACCTTGTCCAAGTGCTTCGTTTCACCATAAAATTTTCTCTTGGTTTGCACAAGGTATGCACCCAGCTCAATTGTCCCATAACACCATCAACTAAACCTTTGTCATAAGTATGATGTAAATTTTGCGATGAATGATCTTGCTACACCAAAATTTTCACCAAGTTTGCGAATGCTCCCACTCAACTGACTTCACAACAAACTACCTTCTCAACAAGTGTGCCCCATGACAATTTTTTTGACTATAAGAATGGAGAAGAGAACCAAACTACTATGATACCATCTGTCATGTCCCCACATTGTGCCTGGCTGAATATTGTGATCACGCACCTCTTGAGGGCATGCGACACCACAACGTTTTTTGCTTGGTTACTTGGCAACACCAAAGTTACTTCGTTTGAACTATGCCTCTCCACCTAGAGCATACCCATACTCTGTTCTAGGCTACCGACGAATCACACTCCTACTCTAGTGGAACACTTGTATACTTAGACATATGTTAACAACTTTAACACTTAGTCATATATAAGCATACATCCATGAAAAACCAAGACAACTGTGGAACAAATGAAAGAAAAACATGGATATAGTGTGGGTGACGAAAACGGTGCCTAATACCCAGCTAAGTCTTTGTTATTATGAAATAGTCACAACATGAGCACTACTGCGTGATTTACAAGAGGGAGAAGTCAAATGACTTGCTCACCTCACCAAGACACTCATACATATATTGTCACCAATACTCTATGTCGCAACTATCTTCGTAGCCACCTGCGGTGCACCTCAGACATGCCCCCAACTGCAGACTTGTTGTCTCTTCATTTCTGCAGACTGTGTCTCTTCATTTCTATATAATTCACATATTTTGGTTCTTCCTCACACATGCCTCCAACAGACCCGTGTTTCTAGAATTCACCAAAATCAACCCAAGAGAAGTTTTCCCAACTCTGTCCAACGAATCCACCTCAAGGAAGCACATGTCCTCCCAAGTGGAGAAAGTTGGATCCTTGAGGGAGCTCCTCCTCTTTGTCTACCTCAGAATCGCAGAGATCTCTTTCTCTCCTTGTCTTTCCAAAACTACTCTCATTGGTTGTGCACCCTTTTTCTCATATAAGCTCTCCAAAGGTTACCATCGCAAACCATCGTGTCCTTTGGGGATTTCACGCCCCTTTGTGACCCCATGTATAAATGAATCATCACACCCCTTCATGGACCCGGTCTCCCAAATGAACCCATGTGCTCGTCAATCGTCATGCCCCTTGGAACTGATACGCCCAACCTTGGTGCACTCCTCATGTTGGCGCACCCCAATCTATTGGTCACTTTATAATTGGGAAAGACCCTTGGCACATTCGCATGCCCAAGGAATCCAATTTCCCAACTTGGGTTCCATAGAAACCCCAAATTCCTTCTCCTTGAGGACTTGGGTGAAGTTCTTCGTGCCCATCTATCTTAAGACCTTACACCAACGATCTCCATTAAATCGTTCTGACTTGGTTTTTAAAATTTTCTCAATTGGATCATGTTGTTTGCAATTACGTCAATACCATCATGGTTGTATGCAACTACATAGTTGAAACATTTAAAGTCTTTGTGCAAAAATATAAATGGGATTTTATTTTGTATAAAATCTTTTGATATTACTACTATACACTCGATTTTATGTCAACCACATTATAAAAATTAAAATCTTTTTATTTTCAATATTAGTCACTGAAGTAACTACTTTTAAAAATAAAACTCTAAGAAATTACATAGTTTCAGCCCCATGCCTCAGGTTTTTTTTTTCCTTTTACCACAATCAGAATACCTATCATAACTCAGTTTTCAACCAGTAGTAGGAAAATCCATGGCTAGCTTCTATCTGCAAATGTAGACAGGCTCATCACCATTATTCAAAGAAAACCACACCACCTGGAATAACGTTGATGGTCCATAAGGGGGTATAATTTCACTCCTGCCAGATGCTTCTTAGTCTTGGGCCAAACTGTTTCCTTATGTCTAAGGAAGATTGGCTCTTATCCAAGAAAAATAAATTTTTGGTCACACTCCAGGACCAAATACCCTATGTATTTATGCAAAAAAATAAATTACAATGTGATAGAAATGATAGATGTGATAGAAATGACGATTATTTGATTCTCAATATTAGTTAGTGAAGTGGATTTTAATAGTGAACCTCTATGAAACTGCATAATTTTTCCCTCCTAAGTTTTTTTTTTTTTTTTTTAATTCACAAACCATTCACATGGATTGTTTACAAATAATTTACAATAACCTTAAATTAATTAATAGTGGTGGCTTGATGATCAAAATAAAAGAAAAATCATTTTCCAATACAAGTGAAGTGGATTTTAATAACCATATGAAACAACATTATCTATTAGTGAAATATCATTGAGAGAATTGACATCAAGCCAAATTTCATGTAAACCATGTAAACCAAATTCTACGCCACTTGAGATCAGTATATAAAAGTTTTTCAATTTTATCTTTTGGCCCGTAGTTCTGAGATGCAATCAATTAATTGCTATGCTTTTGAGAGAATAATTGAAAAACCCAGGATCTTATTGTAGAACCTGGCCTGTAAAAATAATATGAATAAATAGAGAAACAAAGAGAATAATAGAATAACACATGCAACAAAAGAGACAAACATATGGGGGGGGGGAATTATATCCTTTATTCCTCCAACCAACAATGGAGAAATGGATACAATTCTCGTAGAAGCACTTCACAGGATTCTACTTTTACCGATAGAGATCATCTTCTCATGCTTGGTGATATGTACCATGATGTTCTTAAAGTAAACAAGGAGGAATTTGATAGACTTAAACCCAAGAGCTTGAGATTACCCAAGATTCCTTGAAGGGGACCCAAAGGGCCCTTCAAGAATAAAAAATGCAGGTTGAGCAAATTTGTGTGGATTTGACTGGGTACATCCCTCATCCTCCACATCATACATTCAGTCATATATGAAAAACATATCGTAGGAGGATGTGAGTGTCATTTATTATTTGATGGAGGAGCCTCGTGTGATGGTTGAACATAAGGAGTTTTTAGGTTTGTAGGTGTTTGCATAGAGGTATGACCTATAAGTCTCTGATTATGCACATGTTTTACATTATGGGGACCAGGATTCTCTTCTTTTGGAGATCCCATTGAAGGTTCAAGTCATGACCACTAATGAGAGAGTTTAGCATATACCTTGTGGACCAACCAGCAAGGAAGTATATGCATCCATGGATTGTAGGGAAAGGTATATTAAAAATTAGATGGCCAGTTTTCTCCTTCCAAAGTTTACTTTTGGGATGCTTAGGATTGGTTGCTTGGAGGAGTGGTCTTCCAGGGATTTGAAAAAGTTTACGCAACTTATGATTTCCTGGCTTATCAGGGGCAGCCATATATTCTTATGTTAGCACCTTGCATATCAGTGCTATGAGTAGAGGATGCTTCACATCATACATGCTAGTTTGGGACTCTCGTGACTTTATCACTTGCATGAAGGTTTGATAAAGGTTCACATGGAGGGAAGTTGCGTAGGAGTGTATGACTCATCAATAGTACAGGTCAGGGCACACTCATCTAGCAAGGTTAATGCATCCCTTTCCCATCTGTGAACGAGAGTGGGAGAGTATGTTGATTGATTGCATCACAATTTTACCAAGGGTGTAGGGAGAAAATAATATGTATGCAACGATTGACCATTCATCAGAGTTCACACACTTTTCGGTGATGTATTTGGAGTGTGAGGTAGCATAGGTGATAGATATACCCAGTGAAGAGATGTTTAGAGTCCATGAGCATCTAAGAGTCATTGCTAGTGATTGGGATAGACTTCCTTTTCTAGTATTCAATATCAATCATGGTAGTGTATATGAAGGATGTCACTTCATATGGATGTATGAGAAAGATACTATTCATGGTAATAGGTTCACCCTTTACAGGTATTTCAACTTGGAGTTCTAGGAGAGGAGGATGCACGATGGGCATGAAAGTCAGACAATTATGATCATGGTGGTGCAATGACAATAATGTGGTTCCTTTATGAGATTATCTTGGGACCTCGGGATTTTAGTATTAGACAACTCAACAATTGACATGGAGGTGAGAGCCAATTTTTTCTTCCATGATATTGGTTCCCTAACAGAGCATTTCTTTGATTGCTCCAATTTTCCTAAGTTTTTGGGCCAAATGAAAGGCGAGGCTGTCGAATCTTGGCTTCACAGTCTGTTCACATACTTTTGAACATGTCCTAAGATGACCAATGACATGAAACTTTATAATTCCAGTGTACAACTGAAGGTGATTGCACAGACTTGGTGGGACACTCAACTAGAGAATTGTTCCTTGGTCATTCACATAGGAAAACCAATCAATCCACTGCAAAAAAACATCATGATGTGAGATGGATTTTGTCAGGCTCTTAGAGAGTGCTTCTATTCATTGGGATATTGCAAAAACCTCCTCGCTAGATGGTTGCAACTCCAACAACTCGCCAATCAGTATGTCTAGGGATACATCAATATATTCTGCAAACTTCTTATCTAACTACACATCATAGATCGAGAAGAGGTATTAATTATCAAGTTTGATTCTGGTTTATTGCTAAGTATCTATTGTGAAGTAGATTTGTTTGACAATCCTTCCTTGGACAAGGATTTTCTCCAATCCTTGGTCATGGAACATAAGGTGGTACCTTGAATATGTTCTCCTCAAGATAGAGTTGGACCCTCTACTCCTGGTAATTTTCCTAGTATCCCCTCCTCCGGTCCACCAGCCTCACCTGCCTCGCCCCGTAATGCACCTTGGTTTTATTTTTACAAAACAAATTTTCATTTTTCTGTAGATTTTCGCGCATTTAAGAATATGTGCACCAACAAAACTTTGTTTATAGAGATCGCTCTACCTGAATCCCTTTCCCATCTTGAAGTTGTATCCTTAGATAATCCTACTGAATTAGATCCATCCCTCATCTTGATGAGTGCTAATGAACTAGGAACATCTATTGTTCCTCTGTTCACACATAATTGCTATAGTAAACATGAATTGGCCACCCTCATTATGGACAACAACAACAAAAAAACCTCATCTCACAAAACCTGGTACAACGCCTCCAACTCCCCACTACTTTATATCCATCTCCATACCAGTGTGGTTGGGTACAAAAGGGAGGCCATCCTCTCACATTTTCTCTGTGTTGTATTATCACCTTCTTCATTGGCCCGTTTCGTGATAGAGTCACATGTGATGTCTCCCCTATGGATTTTGCTGACTTGTTACTTGGGATTCCCTACCAACAATCCCGACACGCTGTGTATCATGCCAAATATCACCAATACCACCTTCAACTTGAAGTGTTCACCTATGTTCTCACATCCTATGATCATAAACCCACTCCACCGCTCACTTCAAGTTGATATTGATATAAATCAATATCAATAAATTTATATCCTTGTGCCTAGTTCACCTCATTAAGCCCGATAATTTGACCAATCCTACACCTCCGGACATGGTCCCCTTTCTCCAAGAATTTGTCGATGTATTCACACAGCCCACGGGACTACCCTTGTCTCACTATATTGATCATTCCATTGACCTCATACCGGACACTTTCTTTCCCAATGCCCCTTCCTATCGAATCGCTCCTCGAGAAGCCTTTGAAATTGAATGCCAAATTGGCCAAATTATGGACTCAAGCCTTATCAAACCTTCATCATCGCCTTGTGCATCCCCTACCTTTATTAATCCCAAGAAATAAAATTTGGATCGACACCTTGTGACTGACTACCATTCCCTCAATAAATCCACTCTTAAAAACCACTATCCCTTACCCTGGATTGAGGATTTGTTGGACCACTTATAACATGATTTCTTCTTCACCAATATGGACTTGAAAACAAGGTATCATCAAGTTTGCATGAATAAAACAAACACCTGGAAGAAAATGTTCAAGACCAAGTTTGTGATTTTCAAGTGGATGGTAATGCCATTTGGGATGATGAATGTGATAGCCACATCCATGTGGCTAATTAATGACATTTTTAGACCGCACCTGGGTAAGTTTGTCGTCATTTATATGGATAATATTTTTATATCCAGTAAATATTGGAAAGACAATTTGTAGCATGTGCACAAAGTTCTTTAGTTGTTGCGGTAACATAAGTTATAGGTAAAGGAAAATAAATCCTTTTTTGGACAGGATTCCATCCACTACTTGGGCTTCATATTGGATACACAAGGTGTGCGCCCCAACCCCTCTCAGGTGCAGTATTTTATAATGGCTAGTGCCATCAAATGCGCATGACCTCAAAAGTTTCATGGGAGGCATTAATTTCTATAGGAAATTTGTCTCTCACTTCTCACAACTGACTCAACCTTTGCACCAACTGTCACATCAAGACCAATTTGTTTGGATTATGAACACTGAGGACCATTTTATGAGATTGAAGAAAACATTATGCTCAACCCCTTTACTACAACTGTCGGACATGAATCATCCCTTTGATATTGAGATGAGATCCTCTCAATTCACCATTGGGGTTGTACTTAAATAGGGAGGTCATCTGGTAGTGTATCACTCAAGGACGCCTGCATAATTCAAAGTAAACTACAACACATATGACAAGGGATTATACAACTTGGTGAAGGCACTAGAAAAATGGCGCCACTACATTTTGGGAAAATATACCATCCTCCATACAGACGGTCACCCATTGAGATTCATAAATTCACAGAGTAAGATGTAGGAACAACACCATTTAAAGTGGGAAACATATATTCAATAGTCCCACCTAGTCATTAAATATAAGAAGGGTACATCCAACATCATTAAATATAAGTTGGCCCCCAATGGAGGTTTTGCACATTTAATAGGCGTGTTGTGAAACTTATGATGCATGGAGATATTAGTACACTACAAATCCATGTTTTGGTGAAATCTAGCGAACGTTGCAATAACCTACTGTCATCAACCAAACACCCTTTTTGGACTACATGATCCGTGAAGGTTGGCTCTACAAAATCAATCAGTTATGTGTGCCACATACAAACGATCATCTCATTCTCATCCATGAAGAACATGCCTCTTCATGTGGGGGTAATTTCAACACCACCAATACCATTCTCAATATCCATCTCCATTTCTATTGGCTTAGATTGTACAAACAGGTGGAAAAATTGATCCGCACATGCTCTCTCTGTTCACAAAGTAAGCCATCTAATTGTCTTCATGGTCTTTACCAACCTCTACCCGTTCCTTCTCATCCATGGGAATACATTTCCATGGACTTTATAAGTGGTCTCCCTACAACTCTCCATAAGCATAATGCTATTTGGGTTGTAGTGTGTTTTTTTTCTAAGATGGCTCTGTTTATCCCTTTTCATAAGACTACCATTGTTGTGAAAACTGCCAAACTCTCTTTCCGTTATGTGTGGCCTCATTTCTATTTACCTAGTAGTATTATTTATGATCATGACTCCTGCTTCCTTAGTACCTTCTGGTGTACTCTATTTTCATTGCTAGGACACCAACTTCATTTTTACACTGCATTTCAAGCCTAGAATGATGGCTAGACAGAGGTTGTCAACTGTACTCTGTTCCACTCTCTTCAAAAATACTTCGCCAAAAATAAACAGTGGGAATATTATCTACACGTCAATCAACACAATTATAATCAGGCAACCGAGTACTCCACACGATTCTCACCGTTTGAGGTTTTACTGGGATTTTATCCCCTTGCGACTTCAGATATGCCCCTCACTTTGGAACCTTCGAAGTCTGCACACCAAAAACAAAAAAATCAATCAGTGAAAATATTCATACATAGCATATCACACCAACATTCACAGGTATCCTCTTCCTTAGAAGAAACACATGAGCGTGTGAAGTAGAGGAACGATAAATGTCACATGCCAATGGTCTTTCAACCTGACAACTGGGTGTGGCTTTTGTTGGAAAAGAACTGCTTCAGAGGACACCACCATAAGCTTTACCCACTGCGCTATGGTCCATAAAAAATTCTTGAAATAATTGGCAAGAATGAATATTGCATGGAATTTCCACCACAACTCGGCATCCATGATGTTATCAACGTGAACAATCTCAAGCTTTTTAAGCCATCGCTCCTTGGGGAAACAATTATTGTACATCATCATCCGATGGAAAATATACCATAATTTCAACTTCATCTGCTCGCAAAAACCATTATGGATTCTAGGACTCAGACCACTTGCTAGTAACAACACGTTTCACATATTGTGGGCCAAAAGGGCCAGGCACCAATTCATGCCAAGTGGATGTCTACAAAAACCTTGCAACATTCTTTCCCTAACTTGATGATAGAAGCATGGATTTTTTTGGATCTAAATAGGGAGCAAATTGGGCCACCATGAAGGGTGCCCACCTTACTTCGCTAGTTATTAGGGACCTAACCTCCCTAATCCCTCATGTAGCTAGAATAATATATTTTCCATGTAATAAGGCCAATATTAATAAGGCCTAGTAGTAAGGAAGAATAAGTCAAATGTAAGAATAATTTTGACTTATTCTTCCTTATTACTAGGCCTTATTACATGGAAAATATATTAATCTACCTACATGAGGGGTTAGGGAGGTCAGGTCCCTAACACCAGTCAACATGAGATTATGTAGTAGTTCATCAATAATTTCTATTGTAAATTTCCCTCACTAAACTTGTTGAGTAGGGCAGTTCCTAATAAATAATTAGCATGTCAGTTGCGTCAGTTAGTTATTTAATAAACAACCCACACCTATACAGTTGATAAGGGTGCTCCATAATTTCTATTAGAATGTTAGTTTATGTAATTAAGTTATATTGTAAATAGCTCTCGCCAGTATCACTATGCATAGTGATTCACAAGCAAAGAAACAATTTCCTTGCTACTGTTGAGGAACCGTAGCCCAACCTAATAAAGGGTGCCCTCTTTTGATGAATAGAATTGATTGTCATTTTCAGTGTAACATTCCCAGCCACATAGGCTAGGCCACACCACACAAAAATATCCCTTTTTACAACTCTGATACCATAATGTAACGTTCCCCGACCACCCGAGGGACATTACGGTGCAAAATAGACATAAAAACGAAATTTATGCTAACTAAAGTAATTCTTTTACTGTTATTTGATTTCTTGTATCTTACAACTACAAATTTAAAACAAATTTAGATATTTTCTATAACCATAAAACATATTCATCTAAAGCATGCTAATAATCAACATGAAATGCAGATAAACAACTCATTACAACAACATATAAGTCATTCTCATTTACATCGAGTTCATGCACAATAATAACACGTGTAAATAACTCAACAACAAGATAAAACACTTATCTTTAAACAAGAATTATGCAACTAGCTGCTTGGGAAAAACGTTCCTCCCAACTATAGACTAGTTGTTCCAAATATCAACAACAAACCACCCCCGAGCTGAGGCTAGTAATCCACAAAATAGGGTGGCCTCTCACAGTCCACTCACATCTCACAAAACTCATAACCCAAATGATATTCTCCTACAAATCTCCTGATTGTTTCTACCAACTCTCTTCGTTCTTACCTGCCCAACCCAAGGAATGCATTATTCCTTTATCAAGGATAACCCAAGGGATGTGCCATCCATTTATCAAGATTATCCTATGAAATTTTCCTTTCATTTATTAGGGTTTCTCTAGCACAGGTAGATAGAAATATCTCAGTTGGTAACTCAAGGGAACTTGATGTTAGGAAAACTACCAACAAACCAACAACAAACACTTGTTGTTATAGTGAAACTCACTCTGGAGTTCAATCTTCAGGATTGACAACCTATATCTTCAATATTCATCTCCAAAATTCTCCAAATAAGTTTGAGCTTGATCTAGAACCCGCTCTCCATGGATGCACACACTCCAAGATCTCTTTCTTGCTCTCCCCTTTCCCTCATGCACAAAAACTTCTTGTCTCAGAACTGTTGTCCCAACCCATACAAATTTTATCCCTTTGGCTTACCTTTCTTGAGTAACACTCTTCCCCAAGATGATTTTACTCAACCCCCATGTGACCAATAACTCTAGGATGTGACCACTCAAAACCAACCTCTTACATGTATTCGATGATTGAATTTGGGAACACTCAATCATAAATTGGAAGGTTCATATACAATTAGCAAGTTTAGGAAAATGGGTTAAATTAATATACATGGGTATTCCCCCCTTAGACCCCTCTTGGACATTATTCTAGACACTCCCCTCTCTTGTGGATTAATTCAGACCCCATATCTTGTCCATATCCCCTTAGCATCTAGCATCACATTTATTATTAAAACATAGAAATACAATTCACATATTACATTGCTTTGGCTGTAGCCACACATTATATCTACATAAGCATTAATTAAACTATGGAATATAGCAGGGATGCTACATTTCCCTCCACCTACAATTGTGCACCATCCTGAGTGGACTCTATGCCAATACACACACACACACACACACACACACACACACACACACACACATATATATATGCAAATTTACATCACAATACTTAGAAATACAAATTTTGCAATTTAGCAACTCCAACAACAACTCCAACCATCAATCTCTTGTTTCTCTCAACTCACTGACCTAAGGAATGCACCATTAATTTATCAAGGTTAACCCAAGGGATGTATCATTCGTTTATCAAGGTTAACCCAAGGAACAAGCCATTCATTTATCAAGGTACCTAGTGTAGTTGGATAGGAATCTGGGATGTGGTTCCAAAACTCTAGCTTTCCAAAATTAAGTCTTGCGTTCTTCCTTCTTCAAAATTGTAAAAAATTTGCGGGTACTCTTCCCACATGTTTTCTTCATGCTCCAATGTAGCATCTTTAGGACCGTAGTAGGTCCGTTGAAATTTTTATCACATATAGTTTTCAAGGGAAGCAGGTCATCCAAGTTGTTCAGGGAAATAATCTTCGGGAGTTTCGAAGTGAGAAGTGTGTGAAATTCCCGAAGTGACAAAGCGCAAAATCCCGAAATAATCTGAGCCATCAAAATATAAGGACACATGGAGGCAGATCCCTCGCTTCGTAGTTCGACGCTCCAAATAATTGTGGGAGTTAAACATTGCAAATTCCTGAAGGCTCGAAGTGAATCTGAGTCGTTTATCAGCAAGAGCCACGTGTTTTCGGATCCATAGCTCCGGGTAAAAGAACAGAAGGTAAGCGGGATTTGAGTTTTGATTTTCTCTTAGCCCAGAGGCCTGAAGCAGATCTCGACCGTCAATTTGAAAAGGGAATATCTGATCCATAAATATAAATGGCGCCAGAGCTGAGCCGTTGATCAGGAAGCCTCATCTCAGATCACAAGATCAATGTTCGTGCTCCATTGAGGGGTCGGAAGGTGCGCACATTTTAAAATCTCAGGGGCAGGCTACAATAAGAACCATGGTATTTAGAAAGGGACGCATGGCAGTTCATGGTGAATTGTGGGGAAAAAAGAGGTTTTCTTTCATACCACCCTTGGTAGCACCCACAATTGCGCAATTGTGTAGGGTCATGGCCCTAGGTCACATTTAAGATGGAGCGATGGAGAGGAGTTGTGCCAAAGGCCTAAAGCGCCCGTATTTGGTCACAGAAGAAGATCCTCTTGGCCTCGAGGCATCGAGATTGACTCGAAGAAGTTGTGGGCACCGCCTGAAACATTCATGGGTGTCAGGCCTCATCCTGATCCTGATGAAGGTAGGTATTGAAGATGGGGGTGGAAGTTGAAACCTCGTCTCACCCCATAAATGGAAAACATGAAGAGAGCGGTCGTAAAGGAAGACTGTCAATCCAAAGCTTCCTTATGGACAGATTTTCCTGTAAATCACATAACTGTGCCTGGCTTACATCTGACATGAGGAGGCCTACACAAATGACAGAGAAGGTGTCGAATGAAAGCGTTAATGCAATGGTCCAATCACACTCCTAGTGGTTGCAACATTTCTGAGTATATATAGGCAGTTTTAGTATTTTGTTATGGTTGATGGTTGAGCTAGGCTCCCTTATTGTAATATTTTGATGAAGAACATTGGTTCTCTGGTTATGTAACTTGATTTGAGACTTATTAATTAATCTAAGTCATCTTTCTTCTTCCATCTTATTTTTCTCTGATACTGGGAGAGTTCATGATTGTCTGATTCACATGGATTGTTGTAACTGTATTTGATGAATGTTTGATTATAGTGTTGTTATAATGTCTTTCCGTTTCCTTAAAAATTTGAATTCAAGAGAATCTTGTGTTTGAGTTTTTTCCTCCTTAGGCTGCTGGAAGACTTGATCTCCATAGCATACCTCTACACTTTCTCACCAAAGTCTTCCTCCTATTCACATTTACTTCAACTTACTGAATGAAGTTGATACAAGAACTAAATTGCTTGTGTATGCCAACCCATATTTTTTGAGTTGGAACATTATTATCTCGATTCTTATCCATTTGACCCCCTTAAAACTGATTTACATTTACTGTATAAACTGATGGCTACTGGGCTTATCCTCATTACAGTCTAAGGGTGATTCCTAGTGCTAACATAAATGGTGTCATTGCCGGAGATGGATTTGAGTAGATTGAAGAGCTCCCTGGGAAGAATGACATAGATCCAACTCTTGATGGTAGACAAGAGAGGGATACAAAAATTGACTGTAATCATCTACCTGGCGACTCCACATCAGAGACTCCACTGGGGAGGATCCTATTGACATAAAGATGAAGGGAATGACTAAGTATCATCTTATGATATTTCTTCATGAAATTTTGTTGTTCTTTATCAACTCATTTTTTTTTTCCCTTCACATATAAAAAACATCATATTTTTCTATGTTTATTCGGTTGATCACCAACATTCCTTTATATATCCATCCTTGGAAGAAGCAGACCTGCTTTCTGCCTATGTTGTAGATGATTATATTATATCCTCAACTCAACCTACTCATAAAGATGAGCTTCATATTGAAACCCCTCCTGAACTCAATCACCCTTGCAGCCCTGGGGAGGTTTAAACTGATCCACAACCTCCTCAAATATCATCACATACTATTGTTACTGTTGATCCTTGCCATCAATGTGTTAAGACTTATATTCAACCCACTAGTTTTCAAACTAGAAACAGAGACAAGTTGTTTAAACCTTTAAACCTTCCATATCATCTTCACCCTTATCCTCTTGATTTCTTTAAGTACTTTCCTCATTTTTCTGGAGAGGATCATGTTACAGTTGAGAGGCATTTGGAGGCTTTCGAGAATTTTATTGATTAGTTTGAGATAGTTCACGAGGATGCTACCATGAGGTTGTTTTCCAAATCATTTTTAGGAGATGTTGCTGTATGGTTTAAGGGTTTGGGAGCAGACTCCATTGGTTATTGGGTTGATCTATACAAGGATTTTTTAAAGTGGTGGGGTGAGAACAAGTCCCTTGATCAGTACTGGGATGATTTTAATGCCTTGAGGAGAGGGAAATATGAAGCCTTGGATGTCTTCAACATGAGGATTTACAGTGTTTATCATAGTATGCCTGTAGAGATCAGACCCACATAGACTGCTGCCATGGTGTACTATGTCATGGGTCAACATTCAAAGCTTGTCCTTCTCCTGAGAGAAAGGAAATCTACATCTTTATCAAAGTTATTCATGGATGCTAAGGAAGTAGAGGAGAACCTCCGATCTTGTGGCAGGATTCAAAGTCAGTATCATCTCAACTCTGAACGTAAGGCAATTTTTACCTGTTGTCCCTATGAAGGAAAGACCATGGATAATTTTATCTTCGACACATGTATCCATGAGAATCCCTGTCTTGATGAAAATCATGTGTATGAATAGCTAGAAGCAACATTTACTACTGTTCCTGAAATGGATATTTTTAACAGTTATATTCTTGATGAAATTACTGTTTTAAAGGTTGATCATAGACATGAAAGGCAACCCATTTTTGATGGATATTCTAGTGATGATGAGAAACAAGCTTATCTTATATTTGATCACTATGAAGACAATAAGGATGATGCAGAAGTTGGCCTTGTCACAGAAGACACAACTCGAGAGTTTGACCAGGAGAAGCCCTTAGTTGAGGCACGCGAAGAGATCGTTTATACACAACTAGGAGTAAATCAATAGTCATCAGTGGATCAACATGTTCCTATGTCCAACCTTCTTCAACTTGTACCTATAGTTCACAACAAGCATCTTTTTGACCCACAGATTCTTGTGGTTGTCATTCAATCAAGTGTGCCTGTAGAGGACATCAAGCCAGTTGTCAGCAACTTTGAAACAATGAGGGTAACCTTTCATAAGTTAATCATGCATTGCCTTCAATTTCATGGCCCTGTCGATGAGTACATAAAGTTACACTTTTAAAATGCTTTGGAGCATGCAAGCTTGATCTTTTTATCAACATTTGAAGGTAATATGGGTGATCATAAGAATGAAATTAGTCAGTTGTCATGCTTTCCTTGTATTTTATGGATAATTTGCAATGAAGCGAAGGATTAAGTTATCAAACAATTTGAATGGCTATGGTTGAAGTTTTCTTTCACCTAGCATTTTGTAAAAGTCAGTTAGCTTAGGTTTTGTACATAAATAAGCTCCCTCAGGAGCAGGTGTGTTTTTTTTCATTTTTAGAATAGTGTACTTGTCGGCCTGTTTTCTTCAATAGGATGCTTTTTTAGCATGAATCCATAGCGCAATGCAGAAGGCGACTGTAACTACTTTTTCTTGGCATCTCGCAGGGAGCATGCCATCCCCTTTGGAGCCAAATGTTATCACATATAGTTGTCAAGGACAACAAGCCATCCAATTTGTTCGGGGAAATAAGCTTTGGGAGTTTTGAAGTGAGAAGTGTGTGGAATTCCCAAAGTGATGAATCCTAAACTCCCAAAATAATATGAGCCATCAAAAGCCGAGGACGCGTGGAGGAAGATCCCTCGCTTCAGAGTTCGATGCTTCGAAGAATTGTGGAAGTTAAACATTGCAAAGTATCGAAGGCTTGAAGTGAATCTGAGTCGTTGATCAACAAGAGCCACGTGTCGTCAGATCCATATCTCTAGGTAAAATCACTGAAGGTAAGCGAGATTTGAGTTTTGATTTTCTCGGAGCCCAAAGGCCCGAAGCAGATCATGGTCGTCTATTTGAAAAGGGAAGATCTGATCCATCAATCTAAATTGTGCTAGAGCTGATCCATTGATCAGGAAGCCTCATCTCAGATCACAAGATCAATGGTCTCACTCCATTGTGGGGTCGGAAGGTGTGCACGTTTTAAAATCTCAGGGGTGGGCCACAATCAGAACCGTGGTTTTTAGAAAGGGACATGTGGTGGTTCATGGTGAATTGTGGGGACACAATCAGTTTTCTTTCAGACCACCCTTGGTAGCACCTGTAATCACACAATTGCATAAGGTCATGGCCCTAGGTCACATTAAATATGGAGTGATGGAGAGGAGCTGCGCCAAAGGCCGAAAATGCCCATATTTGGTCACAGAAGAAGATCTGCTTGGCCTCGAGGCGTCAGGATCGACTCGAAGAAGTCATGGGCACCGCCTGAAACATTCATGGGTGTCAAGCCTCATCCTGATCCTGATGAAGGTAGTTATTGAATATGGGGGCGGAAGTTGAGACCTCGTCTCACCCCATAAATGGAAAACATGCAGAGAGTGGCCGTAAAGGCAGACTGTCAATCCAAAGCTTCCTTTTGGACAAATTTTCCTGTAAAGAACATAAATGGTCCTAGCTTGCATATGACATGAGAAGGCCTGCACAATTTGATAGAGAAGGCACTGACTGAAAGCGTTAATGCAGTGGTCCGATCACACTACTGGTGGTTGCAACATTTTTGAGTATATATAGGCAGTTTTAGTATTTTTTTATGGTCGATGGTTGAGCTAGGCTCCCTTATTGTAATATTTTGATGAAGAACACTAGTTCTCTGGTTATGTAACTTGATTTGAGACTTCTTGATTAATCTAAGTCAACTTTTTTCTTCCATCTTATTTTCCTCTGATACTGAGAGAGTTAATGATTGACTGATTCACATGGATTGTTGTAACTGTATTATGATGAATGTTTGATTATAGTGTTGTTATAATGTCTTTCAGTTTCCTTGAAAATTTGAATTCAAGAGAATCTTGTGTTTGAGTTTTTTCCTCCTTAGGCTGCTAGAAGACCTGATGTGCATGGTAGACCTATACACTTTCTCACCAAAGTCTTCCTCCTATTCACCTGTACTCCAGCTTAGTGAATGAATTTGATACAAAACCTCAATTGCTTGTGCATGCCATCACATATTTTCTGAGTTGGAACGTTATTAACTCGATTCTTATCCATTTGACCCCCTTAAAACTCATTTACATTTATTGTATAAACTGATGGATACTGGACTTATCCTCATTACAGTCTGAGGGAGATTCCTAGTGCTAATAGAACCTTTACCAGCCCTATGAATTTTTTCCTAAGCATTTTGACTTTCTAGTTGAGGATGCGTATTGTTTCCACCTAGAAATCCCCTTCGTTCTCCACTTGGATCGCATTCCAATCAATTATGTGGTTAGGATCGAGTACATACTTATTTAATAATGATACATTAAATACATTATGCACTCTCATGGATGCATGAAATGATATCATGTATGCAACCAACCCTATATTTTATAATATTTCAAAAGGTCCACAATATCTCGTTGTCAACTTCGGGAAACTTCCTAATCTTAGTGAACTTCTCTTTGCTTTCACTTTCAAAAACACATGTTCTCCCACTTTAAAATCAATGAAAACTCTATTCTTTTCTACATAATGTTTCTTCCTATCCCGAGAAGCCTTTAAATTCTTCTTTATCCTTGTCATCTTCTCTTTCATTTCCTTCAACAAATTTGGCCCAACAACTACTTTGTCTATTGGATTATCCCAACTCACCATAGTGTTACATTTTCTGCCATACAATGCTTCAAATGAAATAATTTTCAATGAGGCCTAATACCCCTTATTGTAGAAAAATTCAACTAAATGAATATAATCTTCCCACTTTGATGGCTGATCCATTACATACATTCTAATAATGTCCTCAATTATCCTGTTAGTCCTTTTTGTTTTCCCATTTGACTCTAGATGATACATTGTACTGAAATTCAAATTTGTTCCAAAGCCCTTGAACAAACCCTTCCAATAATTGGATGTAAACTTTGTATCTCTATCTAAAACTATTTCCTTAGGTACTCCATGTAGCCTAACAACTTCTTTCATGTATATATTTGCAATATTTGTTTCCTTGTGTGTAGTATTTACTGGAATAAAATGTGTTTCTTTAGTCAATTTATCCACCACCACCATGATGGAATCATGCTGCTTCATTGTTTTGGGTAGATTTGTGATAAAATAAACTATAACTACTTCCCATTTCCATTATGGAATAGGAAATGGATGCAATAACCTAGCTAGATGCTTATGCTTAGTCTTCACTTTTTGGCACCTAGACATCTTTCTATGTAATTAGCCACTTCTTTCTTCATTCCCGACCAAAAGTATTGGCTTCTCACAACTACAATTGTCTTCTAATATCCCGTGTGCCTGACATATGGAACACTGTTCATTTCCTTCAGAACTGCATTTTTCAGCTCATTGGAATTTGACACATATACTTTTCCCTTGTACATGATAATTTCATCTTCTTTCAACTCATAAAAATTAAATTTATGTTGAAAATTACCTTGTTGTAGTGTTTCTTTTATTTTCACATATTGCTGATCTGAATTTGCTGCTGCAATAATTTGATCTTTCGAATATTTCATGTACATGATGATGGCTGCTACATGCACTTCATGAGCTCTCCTACTGAGTGCATCAACCACTTGATTTTATTTTCCTTTTATATGCTTAATTTCGAAGTCATATTCGCTCAGAAATTCCAACCATCTAGTTTGTCTAGAAATTAGTGTTGGATGTCCAAACAAAATTTTTAGACCACAATGATCTATTCTTAGCTCAAATTTCTTACCCATAAGGCAATGCCTCCACATTTTTAATGCATGCACAATAGCTTCTAATTCTATATCATGTGTGACATAATTTCTCTCATGCTCATCTAGCTTTCTAGACTCATAACATACCACATGATCCTTTTAACTAAGAACTCTACCAAACCCTTCTTTGCATTCATCGATGCACACAAAAGGTGTTCATTCAGGTATGAAATCTTCAATATTGGTGCACTTTTCAAGATGTATTTCAATTGCTGAAAGATCTCTTTACACTTGGAAGTCCATTCAAATTTCACTCCCTTATTTTGCAAAGAAGTGATTGGGATTTCAATCTTTGAAAAATATTTTATGAATCTTCGCTAATAACTGGAAAGACCCATGAATGATATGGATTATTTCACATTCATGGGCATTAGCCATACTATAATGGCCTCTATATTCTCAGGATCAACTTCTGTCCATGATGCTGAAATTATATTCCCCAAGTAGTGAATCTTCTTTTGGTAAAAGATGCACTTACTTATCTTAGCATACAATTTATGCTCTCTTAAAACTTGCAACACCATTCTTAAATGCTTCTCATGTTCCTCTTTTGATTTAGAATATACGAGGATATCATCTAAGAACACAATCACAAACTTTTCCAGGTACTCCTTGAACATTCCATTCATCAATAACATAAAAACTGTTAGGGAATTTGATATCCCAAATGGCACTACCGTGAATTCATAATTCCCATATCTTGTTCTGAATGTTGTCTTCCTGATGTCTTCTTCCTTTATCCTTACTTGATGATAGACTGATCTTAATTCTGTATTATAAAATATTCTTGCACCTTTCAGTTGGTCAAACAAATCATCAATTCTTGGAAAATGATACATATTCTTTATGGTAACCTTATTAAGCTTCTTGAAATCAATACATAGCCTTAAGTTTCCATCCTTCTACTTCATAAAAATAACCGGGGCTCCCCAAGGTGACACACTTGGCCGTATATACCCCTTCTTCAAAATTTCTTCAAGCTACATCTGCAACTCTTTTAGTTCTGGTGTGCCCATTCTGTAATGTGTCTTAGACATTGAGGAAGCTCCTGACACCAAATCAATAGAGAAATAAATGTCTCCTTTTGGTGGATTATAGAAATTTCTCTAAAAACATCTTCAAAATCCCTCAAAAATAGATGGTATTCAATGCTTGTCACTTTGTCTTTAGTTTCCTCCTCCATATGGGATGAAAACATCTCACATACCTTCTTGAAGATCTTCTTCAACTGTATAGCTTAAATCTCTCTAACAACTACAACTCTTGGAATGCCTTGAATCTTTCCTTTCTACCCTTCCTCGTCAAGACATGTGATTGTCTTGTTGTAAAAGTCTAGGACAACATGATGTTTTTCCAACCAATCCATGCCAATTAGAAAATCATATGAATCCAATGGTATGATGTTTACATCCACTTTTGTATTGAGTCCATTCATGTCTATCGGACAATATTTAACCAACTCATTGATTTTCCTCTTAGACCCCACGACTAACTGAACTAACCAAGATTTATTATGCTTACTTCTTTGCAAGTGAAATATTTCAACAATGTTATCATTTCTGTAACTATGGCTAGCTATAGAATCAATTAAAATTTCTATGGGCTCATTATTGGTCTTACCTTCCACTTCAATCATGGGGTATTGATACTATGCATGTTTTTTTTTCAAAGCTGCATAAATCCTTGGCATGCTTTCTCCCATGTCTTTCGTTGTTTCATCCTCTTAAATGTTGTGGAAATTCCTCAATCTTTCTCCTTTGTGAGGGAAATCCCTATATAGATGATTTCCCTCACATCCCCAACATTGCATCGACTACTGCCTTGGCCTTTTTCCAAATGAATCTTCAGTCTTGTGTTCATTTTGTGTGACTTGACTGTGTTGATTCGCTTGTAAATTATTTCTGAAAAAGGGTGGCTTAAAATGCTTCTGCATTTGATCCATCTTATCTGTCATCTTGTCAATCCAAGATTTTTGGAAAACTGGTCTTCCTTTGCTTTGATCATACAAATGCCTTGCACTCCTTATGGTTTTCTCCAAGGTTTTGGGGTTAACATATTCAATATTATCATTGTATAAAGAGGGTAAACCACTTAGAAACCTTTGGATTTTGACTTTCTCATCCTTGATAAAGTCAACATACTTCAACAATTCAAAGAACCTCTTCTCATATTCCTCCATTTTCATGGTTCCCAACTTGATTTCAAAGAAATATTTCATCTTTTTTTAATAGTAATGCTTGGAAAAATATTTCTCTTGGAAATATCCCCTAAATTTCCTCCATGAGATTCTTTTCTCATCAAGGTTCTTGGTTTTCTTAATTTGATCCCACCACATGGTTTCCTTCCCTTGCAAGTGGTAGGTGGTAGTTATGGCTTCTACTCGGGATGGGTAATCATGTATCTGGAAATATTTCTTCATTTCCAACAACCAGGCTTCATCATATTCTCCTTTCTTGTGCTTACCATTGAAAGTTGGTGGCTTAATCTTCTTGATTTCACCCTGAAATGTGTCTGCTTCATGTCTTCTCATTTTCCTCTGAAAATGAGATGTACTTGGGATTCTCCCTGGACCTGAACTTGCATGAGTTATTCTAGTGTAATTACTTGGAGAATGATGTTGTCTACTCATGCTTCTTGATTGCCTATCATTCCCATGATCATCTCTTTTTCTATGGGATCTTGATGCTGATACTTGTCTAGAACTAGCTACTTTCTTAGTTCAAGAGTCCTTGCTAATTTGATTTTGTAGCATATTTAGGTTTTCAAGTATATATTCTCGAGCCTTCACGATCCTCTCATTATCATACCTATATCTCTGCACTTCTTTTTGCATACTTATCATAGTTACAGTCCCCTTTTTGACTCTTCTCCCATTCGACTCAGTCTCAAAATTACCCATGCTGGTATGCAAACCTCCAATTTCTTCTTCATGGCTATGTTAACACTCTGTAAATTTCTTCAGATGATAAAACAAATGACAGAGGTAACCTACAAACCACTTTAGATTTGATTACTAGCTTGCTCATCTCAGAGAGGGCTCTCTCCTGTCACCTGGTCTTTAACATATGAGTTTTCTTTAACAAATCAATGGCTAGGGTTTGTTGTTATGAAGGGTTTTTAATAATTTCACTAGCAAGGAAGGGGAGGGACACTATGGTTTTTTATAATCTCCAATATATTGTCTTTGAATATCCCTCAAATGAGGAGAAATCTAAAGTCCATGTCTTATAGGATTGTTGTTTTTGCATCTAGTCCTACAAGAGCTATGGAGTCAAACTTCTGAAAAAAAATGGAAGCACTGATTGGTCAGTAGAAATATCCAGAGAATAAAGGCTAAATGAGGTGATGAATCTGAGTTATAAATTGTAATTTTCAGAGTGTAAGAAGAAAGAAAAACCATATAACTACATCAAAGAATTAAATAAAATGAATTATGACTTAGTTAGGTGATCCGAAATCGATGCTTAGCAATTTCACACTACGAATTCAATTTTTATCAAGACCTTTTTATTACAATGCATGTGAATGTATATGCGACAAAAAATTAAACAATGAAGAGAAATAATAGATAACTCAAAGAAGAAAACCATCAAAAAAGTTGAACACCAGAAATTGATAACGAAGTTCGACAAAATTCGCTTATGTCTTCGGGCCTTTGTCTTCAGTGAGGGAGGCTTCTCTATTCAAAATTCAATGCTTACAATCTGCATCAAAATTATATAATATAGGGCTCTGACTGACTCAAGTGTATTCTTATCTATATCAGGAAATTGACGCAATAGACGACACTGAAAAAGGTGGAGTAAAACCCCCAGAATCTGCCTCCAAAGCTCAACAACTGTTCACTGCTCAAGACAACTTGACTTTTGCAAGTTCTTCCTCAAATTTCTTCAAGATTCTTGTTGCTTCTTGCTTGCCTTCAAACCTAACAATGGCTTGGTTTATATAGCCATGATTTATAGGGATAAAATCCCAACAACCCACTTCTTGTGGCACTCAAATTGGGTCAATATCCACCAAGATATGGCCATATAACCAAAAATTGCCCAACAAATCTTCAAAATCCAATATTATATGGTTAAAATACCCATTTTGGAGAAAATTATGGGATAATCCCCCTAATATGTATGCATCTTCTACGAAGATCGGAAGAGCGTCGTAGAAGATGCATAATACCTTAACTCAGTCATATGTGAAAACTGTGGGTAGTAGCTCCAACCCACCGAGGATATTAACTCAGTCATATGGCTTAATAGGTGGCCAAGCTCCAACCCATAGGGATGTGCGTTGGCCCCTTTACCGAAAATGAAGGTCACATGGCATACTATAATGGGACTGTGCCCATAAAACATGCACAAACCATGGTCATAGCCCTCGCATATATGGTGGAACGATGCTACAAAGGCACACTCTGGTGGTTAAGTGAATGGCACCCGCTCCCTATCCATAGTGGTCACAGGTAACAACAAAAAACGTGGGTTGGGGCTTGGCCCCAACCCCCTTCCACCTCCATTTAAACATTACAAACACTTTAAATATTATAAAATGGGGTTGATATAACAAGAACCATCATGGCTCAATGGAATTCGGGCCTTTGTGAAAGAGATATGCTTGTAGGAGAGGTCTTTGTTTTGATTCCTGCTAACTCCACAATTTTTGCGTATGAAACTTCGACCAACACCTGGGTGCCATGTGGCAGCCCAAGTCTAGGCCATGTGGCACCACCCTATTCACTGGAAACTAATTCCACTTGTAAACTACTGGATGGTCCACGTGTCAACATGCTTTCCCAGTCAACAATTGGCCATGTCAGATCATACCTGCCATGTTTCATAGTACGAGCGTGCCACGTGTCACCCTTTCAGTGGTGACACGTGTCACCTCTTGGTTGATCCACCTGCTCCTGCCACGTCACCTGTACTACTTGCTGCCACGTTAGCTATACCAAATTTTCCAATTGTGCTACCACGTCAGCTGTATAACCGTATGTCCAGTACAGTCAGATGCCATGTGGCACTGTAAAGACTGTACGGATTGTACAGTCAACATTTTTTTCCCTATTTGGGAAAAAAAAATATCACCATAACTTGAGCATATGGCTTCCATTTGAGCCCATTCAAGTTGCGTTTGGTTCGTATCAACAAGGCCCACACACATGTTTGTTTTGAATCCATTATGAGAACATTTATTTTTAGGCCTTTCTAAGCCCCATCAAGCTCCTGGATCCAAATTTGGATCATTAGGAATAACTTAACACAATTTAAATTTCTTAAGCCGAGAGCATAACAAGATGAATTCTGGGCCTTTAAATATCCAATTTAAACAAAATATAGTGAAGATTATATCAAGAACACAAGAAATACATACGAAGAAAGAAGACAAATATCAGACCACCACCATTAGAATATTTTCGTGGAAATTTCAAGACATCTGCATGTGCATTCTATTCAGATTCATAAGATTACATTCAAGTTCCAAATGGCTAAAATAATTCCCTTGAACTTCTTCCAACCCCTAATACATTTGGAACTCCTAATATTTATAAAAGATGAGTTCCTTCGGTTTGAAACCGATCACAATGATTATAAAGAAACGTTTCGGTTTTGAAACCGATTACAATGATAAGAAAGAAACATTTTAGTTTTGAAACTGATTACAATGACCAACAAGAAAACGTTTCTTGATCCAGATTCTGGCTCCTCTGGCGTTTCGGTCCCTTTCTTCGCCCTCTAACTCTGTCTCGACCCTCTATGTGATTCTTCGTCTTTCATTGACATATGGACATCATTTACTAGGCCCTAGAAAACTGTATTTTGTCTTAACCAGCCCGACTATTTCCTTCCATTGCAATTCAAAAGGAATATCATAATCTATCATTTCCTTTATCAGAATCTTCAGGTCAATGCAAGAAGCATATGAAATGACTGGAAGTCCAAGCTTGACTACTTTGAACTGATTCATAATTTCAAAGTCTGTAATCAGATGCTCAACTAAAGTAGCTCCTTTCAGATTCTCCTCTAGGGTTTCAAACTTAAAATGATTCATTCCGCACTGAGTCAAATGAGCATTGTATTCTTCCTGATCATGCAATTTTCCCTTGCCATCCCAAAATGGTGGAAGACCTTTGGTAAACAATTCTTCAAATAAATCTTTGAACTCCTTTACACTCTGTTCCATCTGTGTTGCCTTAGTTTGGAATGACTTAAACAAGTTATGTTTAGCAATAACCCTCCTGGCCCAAATAATCAATGTAGTTTTGTCTTTAACTCCAATGGTCTGAAGGTTTGCAGTAGGAATGAAGTTGAGTAGATTTATGGCGTTATGGGTCCATTCTGATGGTTTCTTTGCTAAAGTTTCATTCACAACAATGCACCTATTTCTGGATGTGTTGGCTATGTTGTCTTTATCATTAATGAAATTCAAATATGATATGAACTTGCCAACTTCAACAACTATAGATTCCCATATGATATGCTTGGCCCCCTGCAACAAACCTTTTCCTTTTAAAATTACTTTCAATTTATTTATTCTCTCTTGCAAGACTTCATTCTTCTTTTGAAATTGAGCTATCCTTTCATCCTTTGCATGCAATTCCTGCTTCAATTTCTCTATGCTTCTTTTCATCCCTTTGATTTCTCCTTCTTTCAAGCTAACTTGTGACATATCCTAGACAAGTCCTTCAATGTTTAACCCAATTTCTGCAGTAGGAGCTGAAACCACAACCTTGTTTAGGAATTTTGTCTGCTCGTTTGACCATTTCACCTTTTCTTGTTCCAACTGCAACACCCTAGCCTTGTAGCCTAGTGTCTCTTGATGAAGTGTTTCCTTTTCCTTTTCTAGAGCAACCAATTTTGTTGTTTGTGGATGCTTTGTAGAAGGTATTTTCAATTTCTTCTTCAAACATTGAATTAATTTGTCTTTCTCATCCAATGAATATTTCAACCATTGGATGCCTTCAGATTCCAACCTCTTGACCTGAGTTTTCCAAGATATACTAGATGTCTTTTCTTGCCTCAACTGTCCTTCCAATTTCATTGCATAAGATGATAGTTTTGAATTCTTTAAACTTAAGCTCAAGTAATCATAATACAACATATCACTAGTATGCTTATGAAATTTGACCTCGTCTGGAGCACTTATGTTATCATATTTTATCTTTGTTTCAGAGACTTTGTCTTCATCTGTAACTACAATATTAAAGGTCCTCTTTTCAACATCCCTTACTATGAACATAGAAGATTTATGCCGAGAAATATTTTCCACTTTAGGAAGTAAATCCCTCATCTAACCCTGAGTTGTGTTTCCCTTATCAACATACTTCTTGGACAAGTCCTCTATCGATTGATAAACCGACTCAAATGTTTTATCAAAGATGTATTTCTTACTACTAAAGTTTCTTGAGCTACCTTCACTTTGGAGTTTATTTTCCTTTTCAACCTCTACAGTGCTAGTACCACTTTCAACCAAATCTAGATTAGCTTGGTCTCTGGACTCTTCCTCTTCCAAATCCACAATCTGTGTCAACTTTGTAACTTTCATATTCTTTGGGGAATTCTGCAGATCACTGATGCCCATGGCCTCTGAACTACTTCTCTTGTTGTAAACACTTATCTTAGGAAATTTGATTATCAGTTTCCGAGGATCTTGTTGTGTTTGAATCGATTGCAGGGTTGCTTCCACTTTCTTTGTTTGGGTTTGTTGTAGGGCTTCTTCTATATCAACACAAACCTATAGATTAGATAGCTTATCAAAACCCTCAACATATTCATGTTCATAAGGGGCCATTTTGTTCACATGTCTTCTTTTGGATATGATTTGGTGTGGATCATACCTTCTTCCATGTAACTGTGCAAAACCAAACTCTTTGAGCTTTGCTTGAACCTGAGATAAACATGATTTGGATTTGAAAATAAAGGGGCCAATGAAAAAAGGGAACTTAAAGTTGGAGGCTTTGTGCAACTTCAGGAAATGCTATGTCTCAGATATAATTCTCTGTCTGATGAATTCGAGGGAAAATATTATAGGATTTATAAAAATAGGCAATAGGTAAGGGGATTTATGACAACCATAAACCCAGATTACTGTTGAGTGCATGAATAATACCCAATCCCCCACTCTGTTCTCTAGATTTGGCTGTAGATGGCTTCTCATGTCATCCAAAACTCTAGGTAGCCCAATATTGAAAATCAAACTATAAACTCTGGACATGAATTTCTTGATGAAGATAAGTAATGTAATTCTTTTACATTTAGTTGACACAAATGTTACTTCAGGGAATTCCCTCTTGTTGGTTTCTAGGAAAATTATCAACAGATAGGTGTAGTATCTAAAAGGTCTCAGGGAGAAAAAATTTGGTAGTTTTTTATGAATAGTATCATCTAGGAATTGATCAAAGTTGATATGGATTGACAGACCAGGTTCTGACTTGAAAAAGGTCAGAAGGAAAGCGAGCATGAATTCGACCACATACTTGTCACTATATAAGTGTTGGCAGCCAACCCATTTTTTTTGATTACTCTCAAAAAGCTGCCTACACCTTGTCGTATTACGACAAATCATTGTCGCATTGTGATTTTAAACATTTTGTCTCATTTTGTGCGACAATTACGATTTAATTTCATTTCAGTTTTCACAACTGCAAGTGTGAAAACACTTCTTTTATTGCTTAGATTGTCATCGTTTTTGGTTGATTTACTGAAAGACGCTTGATCACTGGTTTATCACATGACTGCTAAAGGTTGTCTCGAACTTATGTTCTTGAGCATTATCTTATTTTGATTACACATTTGGATATATTTAATTGTTAAACCTTTGGGCATAAAAGTTATTAGTCTTGTTTCGATCTTATGAAAATTGTAATGGATTTGGTCTTATTGCTTTTTCCCCTTATTTGGGCTTTCACTCGATTATTATATGAAAAGTTTTGATCATATTGTTCTCAAAAGATTGGAATGAAAACATTACCATATGCAT
>SNQJ01S0103552.1:0-15937 GCA_010110895.2 Picea sitchensis
TTTTGTCACTTACAAATCCCGATCCCCGAAACTCCGTGAAGAAGTCAGATCAACGGTCCAGATCATTTCTTGATCTGACGGTTCAAATCCAATCGAGATTTCACACATCACGATTTCGGCACTCTTGGCGTTCAGAGTTTTTGTCACTTACAAATTCCGATCCCCGAAACTCCGTGAAGAAGTCAGATCAATGGTCTAGATCATTTCTTGATCTGACGGTTCAGATTCAATCGTGATTTTGCATATCGCGAAATTGACATTCTTGTTGCATTGTGTTCTTTTCCTCTCTATGTCGCGATTCACGAAACTCCGATATGGAGTTTGATCAACAGTCCAGGTCTGATCTTGACTTGACGACTGCGATTGAATCACGATTTCGCATTTCTTGTTGCATTGTTTTCTTTTCCTCTTGATGTTGCGATTCACGAAAATCCGATAAGGAGTTGGATCTATGGTCCAGATCTGAGCTTGATCTGACGGTCGCAATTACGTCGCGATTTCGCATATCGCGATATCGGAATTCTTGTGGTCAATAGACTTTAACATTTCCAACACTCGATCTGCGAAACTCCGACATGGTGTAAACTTGCTGACGTCACACATGAATTGACACGTGTTGTAACTGCCACGTGTCACTCAGATTTGTGACCTATATGAGCCTGAAATTTTGAATTAGCTTGACACTTGTCATTTCCTGGTTGTGCCACGTGTTATTAGGTTTGCTGACGTGTCTTGTTTCGGGATTTCTCATTTCGGCAATTTAGGACTCCTAAATGTTGAGAGTCTCTGACTTCTCAATCTTTTGATTTTCGAAACTTTGACATGGGCTGGATCCAACGGTTCAGATCAACCTAGATCTTGACGGCTCAGATTACATCGCGATTCCTCATATCGCGATATCGGGATTCCTGATGTCAATAATATTTGACATGTCCAACTCTCGATCCCCGAAACTCCGACAAGGACTAGAATCAACGGTCCAGAATCAATCTTGATCTGACGACTTAGATGAAGTCGGGATTTTGCAAATCGCGATTACACTCGCTTCTCCTTGTACTTTAAAGAGCGTGCATGTTATCCTTGATCCAACGATGGTCGGGTCTTGCGCTTGGATCTAACGATTGAGCTCTGTCCTCCTCTTCAGTGTGCTCATCTTGTCTTCATTCAGATCTGACGACCCTTGTTCTTTCGAGAAATTTGAATGGGATCCAACGATCACTGACTCTTCTCCTCCCGATTATTGCTGCGCTGCTAATCATCGCTGTTGTACTCAAGCCATCACCACTACTGTACTTGCCATCAATGACAAGTATACACTGCCTGTAAATATGCTAACAATCCTATGTACATTCTTCCTGTACTCATGCCATTCGCTGTCTGTTACATATTTGCCAACACAAGATATAAAATAGTCGTCAACAATTTCGACAAACACAAGATTTATTAATTAACCCATTAGTAAAATATTGAAATTCAACACATACATGCATTCCAAATGTCTTATACTAAATAGAAATGAAGTACTAAAGTGATATTTGAAATTAAGATGACTATAAACGAGCAACAAAAGCTAAATAAATTAATAACACAAATGGTTTGCAATGAAATTTGTGTTCAAATGTTATCATCGACCATATAAAGTTTTTCAAACCAATCATTGAGCAAACATGGTGTATGAACATAAATCAATTTATGAGATGAGTTCCAAACTCTGTATCATTAACTATTGTCAATCAAAAGTCTATGATATTTGTACATAACAAATCTAAGCATTGAGACAAGTTTGACCACTAAGTGGAGCTAATGATTTCCATTAAATTTGTATGCAAGTTCCTGAGGCTAGCCAGACACCTTTGCCTCTTTCCCTTCCCACACAAGAGGTTGGTTGGGTGTTTTACATGCATAATGATGAATTCATTGGTATGTCTCAAAACATGGATGGTTGGTGGCTCTCACACTGGTGGAAGTAGCCGCAGGAGGGAGAGAAGAGATTAAGAGGGGTATCTAAATCAGAGAGGAAATGTGGATGTAGGAAAACTTGGTGAGTAGGGATGAAACATTGCAAGTTTGTGAAAGAGGAAAAACCAATGACAAACATTTCAGATCCTAACCCGATAATCATTGTGCCTACTCCAAAAAATGAAAAAAGTTGTTATTCTTGTTGTTTCAAACTCCATTATAGCTCCATCAATATAGATTTGAGATTCCTTTGTATAACCAATTCATTAAGGAAGGTATCATGACCTAAAATGATTGTAGAGACAAAGTTTGGGATTTTTCAAGGAATCCCAAAAGACACAATCATATAGGAATTTACAACAATGGTGAAAAATGGGAAAAGGCTTATAGTAGAGGGGGAAAAACATATACAACAATGAAATTAATCTCATTTGTGTATTAGGAATGGAGTATATCATCCATGAAGTAGATTCCTTTGAATTTGCAATCACTAAAGAGATACTAGCATGGATTTTAGAAAGAAGGCCTTCACTTAAATCAAATATCTTCATATTTTCTTACTGACTAGGTAAAATTATTATAATCATAATCATAGATTAAATCATAATTTACAGTGAACTAGCATAATCATAATCATAGTTAAAATCATTATTATGTGATAGAATTATTGATATTGTAGTTCCTTAGTCATGATACTAGCAATCACACACACACACACACACACACACACACACACACACACACACACACACACACACACACACACACATTTTTGATGTTTTGCCATGCTGTGAGATTTCATTGAACTTTTTTTTTTGTGCCATATGACTTGAATTAACACATGGATTTGTATTGCAGGACATGCAAGAAAAATATTACAAAAATTAACGGTGGGAAAAGGAAATGCTGTAGTCTAAACGTTCTACATTTTGGCTCTTTTCCAGTGATATTATCTGTTAATTTTTGCTTGAAATCGGGTGAGAGATTATTAGATTTGCAGATTTGAATGGTTAAGTCTATATAATCAGACTGCCTTAGGGGTTTTTTAGCATGTTGAATCCATGTATGCATTCAAAAATACAATTTAAACAATAGAAAATTACAATTTTCCCCAAATTTGTATCGCCAGATTCCGATGAAAAATGCCATAATGTAGAACGTTTAGACAACGCCAAAGAAAATAGTGTACTTGTTGTCATGTTTGGGAAGGAAAGAAAAAATCCTTGCAATGGAGTACCTACTTAGAATTTTCTCCTCGTAGACATCTTTGACATGTAGATTTATGCATGACCATGTTAGCCTTATTAAAATGACATGTAGCATATGGCTACTGCAAATTTTATATAGTCTTCTTTTGTTAAAACATGGTTGTTATGCTAGCTTGAATTTGTCTTGAATTTATTTTGTTTTCTTATGCTTTTAATCCTTTTTATAAAATACCTTGTGGTATGTAGATGAGTGTTTTTGGGTCCTTGCATCTATGTTATTTCTTAGATTTCTTCAACAAGCAATGGTAGGATAAAGTATGTTTATGAAGACACATGAACTCAATTTTATGTCGATGGGAATTTTTTATTTGGCAGTGGATTGACCTCTCAGTAGTTAATGACTTTAGAAAAAAATCCAACACATAAAAAAAAGTTAACCTCTTTTTTTGAACAAGATGCTACTCATGGGCTCATTGTTGTCAATACTTGAGCCTTTAAACATGTCCAATACAAGGCATTATACAAGTGATCATGAAACTGATGTATATATAGGGTCTAATTCTTCTAGTTGTTGCAAGTAATTTTCCTACATCTATCTTATAAAACATTTGTAAGGTGTTTGTAGGTTAATGTGTTTTTAGTTATTTGACTCCCTGGTTTAGGGTACACAATAAAGTTTTACTTTTCCTTTGAAATAACACCAAAGAGATCAAAGTGTTACTACATAAAGGATGTAAGATTTCATCTTCTTACCAATGGTCATAGCAATTGGAAATGGCTACCTACTAAAGAGATAATACAACTATTTATTCATTTGTATGTGAAGAGGTGAGGTTGTTGGTGATGAACTTTGAAATTGAGAGCAAACAAATGTAGCTAGGAAAATGTACATCAATCTACTTTTCGTCAAACCATCCAACATATTGGAAGTTGAAGTAATGATATGAAGCATGAGTATACATCATCTCAATAAATAATATAAGGCGATTGTCATAGTAAAAACAATCATAAATAGTACAAGGTGGTGGTTACAAAAAAACAATGGATAAGGAAGTTGTTGGGTAAATTGATATGTATTTTTATTGTAGAGAACTTTGAATATCAGAGTGTTCTCTTGTATTGTGTGGGAATAAATGAGTTTAATAAATTTATAAAACTTTGGGTAGTTTACAAACTTTTCAATATAAATATTGTTGCATTTATGATAGCAATAGATTTTTTTTCAAGGAGTTGTTAGAGACTTCAATGATATTTTCAGAAGGATACAAGTGTTGGAATACTGAGAGGGGGGGTGAATCAATATTATGAAATTATTACCACTTTTAACTAGAATATGTAAGCATCAATTCATCAAAAAATTATCACTTATGATTTCATTCAATATATTATGAGCAATACCATTAACAACACATAACCATAGATGCACAATACACATGAATTTTACGTGGAAACCCAAATGGGAGAAAAACACAGAATTATTTCTTATATATATCAAATATTACATTCATAGGAAGTACCAACTTCCAAATTCTCCAGCACCAAATGGAAAGAGGCTCCAACTTGAAGGAATCTACAACTCCCCGAATTCTCCAGCTCCAACTGGAAGGAGGCTCCAAACCCCTGATTTATAGGCTCTAACCTGAAGGAAGCTTCAATTCCCTGTATTCTCCGGCTCCAACTAGAAGAAAGCTATGATCCCCTTTCCTTTCCCTTTCCTTCCGCCCTAAAATATAAGTGTAGACTCAATCTGTCACCGACACTGTCACTGATAATCAACCTGTCCCTGATCTTATCACTGATACCGATATCTCATCATCAACATCATCATAAACAATCCATATCTACTCAACCATATGCCAATATCACTAAGAGATTCTCTCATACATATTCTCAACATCATCAACATATGCCTCAAGCCATGTGTCATGAACATGCCTTAAGCATGTGCTAAACCATCCAAGATATGCCTTAACCATATACCATAACCATCAAAACAGAACACATATAAATCATAACTTTAGTCATGTAGCAACTTGGTGTATGTGATCACATAAATTCAAACCTTCCTCAACTTCTTCAACAAAAGGATATCATCTTAATTTGACTTTACTTCAGTCTTGCAAGGCTAGTTTTTGGATTAGTCACAACCCTAACTTTTGACAAGCATAAATCTGTACTTGTAATGCATAAAGGTCTGAAAATTGTACCCAATCTTCTTCAATATCTTCTATGAAATTCCTCCAAGTTTCACTCCTTGAATCATCCCTAAAAATGAGTTATAGAGAAAATGACAGACCTTGCTGAATTCCGTCCTATTTTGGAGAGTGAACTTGTAGAGAATTCCACACACTGAATATTTGATATATGGTTCTAAACCACACAAACAACATACTAAGGAATGTAATATTTCCAATACAATTGGTCTCATATAATTTGGATCCTCTATGAAGAAGTTATGACTGTTTTTCTCAGAACACCTATTTGAGACTAGTTTCATGACTAGTCAAAAACCTTATCTTCCATAGAGTGTATCTCCAAACATACAACGACCCAGAAGCTGAAATTTTTACCATAGGTACCCTGATATGGATTCTCAATAGCCTCCAAGTTTCACTATCTGAATCATTCTAAAAAAAAATGTTTAGCAAAAATAGTAAGATGACTTGTAAATATCACAAGACTTCATCCTCCCTTGGAATTTTCCCCTTCTTCATGTCATATTCCCTTTGAAATTCACCTCATATATCCTTGGTTACCTCATATAAAAATAACTTCATTTGATGTCACAAATGAACTTCTAGATGCCTTATTTATACTAGATATGACACCCTCTTTTTAGGGCTGACTTGACCCAAATTCAATTCAATTTAATTTTTAATAATTATTCCATTGGGGCCAACTTTACCAAAAATATCCTTAATATTTATTTTAATATTCATTGCAATGCGGATGACTTGTAACTTCTTGTTTGCAACACTTTTTAGGGGCTAACTTGTAACTTTTTGTCCTTAGATCCGAGGCTTCTTCATTTGCTTTCAGGGCTTCATCTTTAAGAGGGAAAATATCCTCAACCATGTGGAACCACAATGACATACCACCTACCATTGGAAATGAAAAAATGAGGACTATCAATCTATGGATGTGTTACATGCATTTGCAATGTCCATCATGGTCATATTATTCAATCAACTTCAGGCTTCATGACCACATCTCTAGGCTTCTTGTATATTTATTCAAAGCGTCTTCCCATGAGGGCCATGCTTAAAGCTATGCCATAAGGGGACCAATTTGGAGACTTATTCAATTATACCCATTACTTCTATAGGATTCTAGAATTATTCTAAAGTTGACATCAATGACAACCAATTTTCCAACAATCCCCCCCTTTGGCATTGATGGAAACACTAGTTCTCTCTCTGCGACCAATGCTCCCCCTGTCTTCATGCTTCTGTTCTTTTCCTCCCCCTTTGACATAAATGGAAAAGGGTAACCCCCCCTAATAGTATACCTTCTTTTGAAAATCTCTTTCCCATTATTCATGCTTCTTAATTTTCTTTCCTGCTCTTGTTCTGTCTCTCCTCCTGTGTTTTTTGTCCATTGGTGCTTCTTGATTATGTAAATCACTGACATATATGAAAATCATTCATCGATGATATAATCATTCAACAATATACTCTTCATAGTTTAACTATTCCTGGTGATTTCTCTTCTCGTATGTTTTTTGCAAAATGTCATGTAGGTCACTGTGGGGCAGAAACTACTCCAAGTTTCCATCGAAGATACTCAAATTTCTCTCTTTGGAGAGGTTTGGTGAAGATATATGCAATTTTTTCCTTTGTCCTAATGTACTCCAACTTGATATTATTTTCTGTAACTTGTTCCCGCAGAAAGTGAAACTTGATCAAAATATGTTTGGCCTTGGAATGCATCATTGGATTCTTGGAGATACTCATAACACTGGTATTGTCACAGAGTATAGAGATGGGCTCATCATATTTTACTTGTATGTCTTGCAGTGTTTGCTTCATCCATAGAACCTGAGTACAACATGCTGCTGCTGCAATAGATTCCACTTCTACCATAGACAATGATACCGAGGATTGCTTTTTGGATACGAGACAATCACCCAAGTAGAATGTTGCTCCACTAGTACTTATTCGATCATCAATGCTTCCTTTCCAGTCTGCATCTGCGTAGGCGATGATAGTCAACTCATTCCCTTTTGGATGCAATAATCTAAACTCTATTGTTCCTTTAAGATATCTGAAGATCTGAAGATTCTTTTTACTGCCAACACATGAGTTTCCTTTGGTGCTGCTTGAAATAAGACAACCTGTCCAACTTCTTGCATTACATCTAGTATTGAGGCTATCACATAGAGTAAGTTTCCAACCATTGATCTATATAGTCTTTGATTCACTTCCTTAGATTCATCATCTTTACTCAACTTGCAACTAGTCACCATAAGAGTACTTATAAGTTTGCAATATTCCATTCCAAACTTCTCTAACATTTATTTGATGTACTTGATTTGGGTAATGAAAATAACATCATCCAGCTGAGATATCCGAAGTTCCAAAAAGAAAGTCAATTCACCAAGTGGTGACATTTCAAAATCATTCTGCATGTCTTGGGAAAACTTCTTACTGATCATGTCATCATCTCTTCCAAAGATAATGTCATCCACATATACTTAAATGATAAGTATGTTGTCCCTATGAACCTTTACATAGAGATTGATATTTGCATTACCCTTTTTGAATCCTTGTTGTTGTAAATACTTGTCCAATCTTGAATACCAGGATCTAGGGGCTTTCTTAATTCCATACAGAGCTTTCTTCAATCTACAAACATAATCCTCTCTTTCTGATAGTAGAAACCCTTCTGGTTGTTCAATGTAGACTTCTTCTTCTAATTCACCATTTAGAAATGTTGATTTTACATTCATATTATATAGTTTGATTCTCTTGGAACATGCATAGGCCAAGATCATTTTGATTGCTTCCACTATGGAAATAGGGGAAAAAATTTCTTCAAAATACACTCCTTCAACTTGAGCATATTATTTGCATACTAACCTTGCCTTGTTTTTGGTTACTTGTCCATCTTCGTTTAGTTTGTTTCTGAACACCCATTTCTTACCAATCACATTTGTGTCCTTTGGTCTTAGAACAAGTTCCCATGTTTCATTCTTTTCTATTTGATTCAGTTCTTCTTCCATGGCCTTGATCCAATGTTCATCATTGCTGGCTTCCTCAAAGATATTGGGTTCGATTGTGGATAGTAGTGCTAGGTGTCTCTGTTCTGGCGTACGTACCTATTTGCTTTCTCTAGTCTCTATTCATGCATTTTAATCTCCAATGATTTGTACCGATGGAATATTCTTCTGTACCCTTCGTCTAGGTGTCCTAGTAGGCATCTAAAGCTCTTGATGGTCGTTTTCTTCTTGTTCTGCTTTTGGTTGCTACTCTTCTTCTTCTTTTTTTAGTTCTTCTTCCTCTTCCAGTTCTTTTGAATTTTTGTTGTCTTCTTTGATCTTCAACAACTTTGTTTCATCAATCTTTACATTGATTCTTTCCACTATCTTGTTGAATCTTAGGTTGTAACATTTGTATGCCTTTCTTTTTCTTGAGTATCAAACCAATATTCCTTTATCAACTCGAGAATCAAATTTTCCAACTCTATCATCTTCTCTTTTTATGTATCATTTTCTTCCAAATACTCTAAAATGTTTGACATTTGCAAGTCTTCCCTTCCATAACTCATATGGAGTTTTGTCACTGTTACTTCTGAGCATTCCTCTATTCAATATATGCACAATTGTGTGTAATGATTGTACCCAAAAGACATTACTCAACTTGGAGTATTTAAATATGGTTCTGACAATCTCTATTACAGTTCTATTCTTCCTTTCCATGACTCCATTTTGCTAAGGAGTCTCAGTTGCTGAGAACTGCCTTTTTATTCCATGATATCACATAAGTCCATGAATTCTTTTGATTTGAACTCACCTCCATTTTTTGATCTTAAGAACTTGATTTTCAAATCGGTCTCCTTTTCAACCATCTCTTTGAATATCCTAAAACATTCAGATGCATTTGACTTTTTCTTGAGAAAAATCACTGCGATCATTCTTGTAAAATCATCAATAAGTAGCATGAATTATTGTTCGCCATTCAATCCTTTTGTTCTCATTGGTCCACATAGATCATTGTGCACAATCTTCGGTGGTTTTGTTGTAGAGTATTCTTTCATTTTGAACTCAATTCTTGTTTGTTTTCCATGCAGACAATGCTTGCACATAGTATTGGATGGTTTTGAAATTTCTGGTATTTCTCTTACCACTTTCTTTTTGCTGCTTTTGACAATATTTTCAAGGTTCATGTGACCCATTCTTCTGTGCCAAAGACAAATTTCATTTTCCCTTCCCAAGCAACATTTTTCTTTTCCAATCTCATTTAATATGTATATGTTGTTTGGAGTTCTTACTACTGTAGTCAGCAATTTTCCTGATCTTTCTTTCATTATCTCATATTTCTTTGATTCAAATAGAAGTGTGTGTCCTTGGTCACACATTTGGCTTATACTCAATAGATTATTCTTCATATTTTTGACAAGTAGGACAATTTCTACTCTATCATCTTTACTTCCAAGCTTGATTGTGCCTTTTCACCTATCATATGCTTTGAGAAACCACTTTCAACGTACCAATCACTTCTTCTTCTTTGGGATTGTAAGGCAATAGAACATTCTTCAACATTCAATTTATCTTGCTTCCTTCTCCATATTCTTGATGGTTATTTTATATGATTGTTAAAAAATTGCTTTGGTTTCTTCATAGGAACAATCAATCTGCAATCTTTGGCCATGTGTCCAAAATTGTTGCATTTATAACATTCTACTTCATCATTTAATGAGCCAAAACTATTATAGTTTATGTTATATGCTTCATGAGGTTTTCTGAGATGATTCATTCTAGAGTAGCCTTCATAGTTGATTCTGTTCTTGGCATAGGCTCTACAATTTATAGCCTTGTACCCAAAATTATTACAGGAATAACATAAACCAAGAAAAATAGTTTGGTACATGGGTGTAGGATATCTTTTGAATGATGCTTCTCTTATGTAATATTCTTCCTGAGTTCTTTCCACAATTAGTTGTTGATTCTAAAATATGGATCTTCTAGGTGGTGCCATTCTTCTGTAATCTTCTTCTTGTGCTCTTTCCATTTCCCGATTATTCTCCCTTGAAGGCATTCATTCTTCCTTCTTGATGGGACCTTTGATGAATTCTTCATAACTCCTTTGTTCTGCTTCCTTTTCTTCCATCATGGAGCTTGTACCTTTCTCAATGTATCCTAGTCCATATATGTCATGCTATGGCCTTTGAATATTTATGATTTCATCCAATATTTTGGTGTTGTTCTGTTGCATGTCTTTCTTCTGAATATCCTTCCTTAGTGAGAATATTTCTGCTTCCAAACTCTCCTTTATTTTCTCCTTTTCTTCTAACTAATTTCTTAGTGTTTCTTCAATCCTTCTAGCTTATTCTACTTGGATTTTTAGATTCATAATTATCTGCTAATCATCTTCAGAGTTAGGATTTTGAGAAACCTCTTTTAGCTTGAGTAATTCTCCCTTGAGTGATTTTTTTTTCTTCCTTTCTCTTTTTATCTAACTTAATATGCCGATTAGTTCTGCTTCAACATCTACTTTACCTTCTTCTTCATAATCTGCTTCATCATTTTCAAATTCTATAAAGAGTACGTTGTCTGAGTCACTATCACTATCATCATTCTCATCTGATGAGGAGCTATCCTCTTTGAGTAGAGAATTTTCTTGAATAATTTCTTTTTGTGTCTTTTCTTGTCTCCCTTTTAATATTTCTTTTCTTTCTTGGGAACTTCTTCTTCATCATTCTCTTTGTTCTTAGCATATGGACATTTATTATCAAAATGACCAATTTTTCCACAATTAAAACATTTAAAAGGAATCTTACCTTTATACTTTCCATTTTCTTTCTTTAACTTCCTTACGAAGTTGGCCATTTCTTCATCTTTCTATGAATCATCATTGAAACTACAGTCTAAATTTGGCTTTTTCTTATTCTTCTTTGTCTTCTTGTATGTCTTGAAAGATGCTTCCTTCCTGGGTGGATTATCCTGTTCTGTTCTCATTTCATAAGCTGCAAGGATTCCATGTAACTCATCCATGCTCAATGTAGCAAGATCTTCTCTTTCTTCTAGGGCTGAAATCTTAGGATCGAATCTCATTGGAAGAGACCTTAGTACCGTTTGAACAATTACTGGTTCTTTAATTTCTTCTCCCAATCCTTTAAGAACTTTCACTATTTCATCAACTCATAGAAAGTAAGCTGCAATATCTTTGTCTTCCTTGATTTTCAACTGTTCAAATTGACCTCTATAAGTTTGAAGCTTGGCTGCTTTAACTTTGGCATCTCCTTCATAAATGTTTTGAAGTTTGTCCCAAAGATCCTTTGCAGAGTCACAATGCATAACCTTGACATGTACTGACTCAGTCAACCCACTCAGAATATCATTTTTATCCCTTGAGCTGTTTACATCAAGTTTCTTTCCATCCTTATCTATTGGGGGAGTGGCAGGTGCTTTGAATCCATTCACTACTGCTTGCCAGATATCAAATCCATGTGCTTGAACACATGTTTTCATCCTTCTTCTCGAGAAGGCATAGTTCTTTCCATAAAATTGTGTAGTCCAATCTTAACATACTCTATGATCTTCCTTCTAGTGATTATACTATTTTCTGAAGGACATGCTTTGATACAAATTCTTGGAATACTGAGAGGGGGGGGGTGAATCAATGTTATGCAATTATTACCACTTTTAACCCTAATATGTAAGCATAAATTCATCAACAATTTATCACTTATGATTTCATTCAATATATTATGAGAAATCCCATTCAACAACACATAACCATAGATGCATAGTACACATGAATTTTACATGGAAACCCAAATGCGAGAAAACCACATAATGCTTTCTTATATATATCAAATATTACATTCATAGGAAGCACCAACTTACAAATTCTCCAACACTAACTGGAAGGAGGCTCCAACCCCCTATTTACAGGATCCAACCTAAAGGAAGCTACAACTCCCTGAATTCTCCAACTCCATCTGGAAGGAGGCTCCAACCCCCTGATTTACATGCTCCAACCTGAAGGAAGCTCCAACTCCCTGTATTCTCTAGCTCCAACCGTAAGGAGGCTATGACCCCCTTTCCTTGCCCCTTATTTTCGCCTTGAAATATAAGTGTAGACTCAATCTATCACTGACACTGTCACTGATAATCAACGTGTCATTGATCCTATCATTGATACTGATATCTCATCATCAACAAGCTATATCTACTCAATCATATGCCAATATCACCAAGAGCATCTCTCATACATATGCTCAACATCATCAACATATGCCTCAAACCATGTGCCAAGAGCATGCCTTAAGCATGTGCCAAACCATCCAAGATATGCCTTGAGCATATACCATAACCATCAAAATATAACACATAGAAAGCATACCTTTAGTCATGTAGAAACCTGGTGTATGTGATCATAGACTTGCAAACCTTCCTCAACTTCTTCAACAAAATGATAGCATCTTCATTTGACTTTACTTCAGTCTCGTGAGCCTAGTTTTTGGATTAGTCACAAACCCTAACTTTCAATAAGCATAACTCAGTACCTATAATGAACAAAGGTGTCAAACTTGAACCCAATCTTCTTCAATATCTTCTATGAAATTCCTCCAAGTTTCACTCCTTGAATCGTCCTTGAAAAGGAGTTATAGAGAAAATGATAGACCTTGTTGAATTATGTCCCATTCTAGAGAGCGAACTTGTAGAGAATTCCACGTGATGAATATTTGATATCTAGTTCTAAACCATGCACACAACGTACTAAGGAATATATTCTTTCCAATTCAATTGGTCTCATATAATTTGGATCCTCTATGAAGAAGTTATGACTATTTTTATCAGAACATTTGTTTGAGACTAATTCCAGGACTAGTAAAAAACCCTATCTTCCACAGAGTGTATCTCCAAAAATACCCAGAACCTAAAAGTTTTACCACATGTACCCTTATATGTCTTCTCAAAAGCCTCCAAGTTTCACTATCTGAATCATTATAGAAAAAAAATTGTAGTGAAAATAGTAAGATGACATGTAAATAACATACCTTAGAACACATCATCACAATACTTCATCCTCCCTTGGAATTTTTCCCTTCTTCACTTCATCTTCCCTATGAAATTCACCTTAGATCTCCTTGGTTACCTTAGATAAAAATCACTTGAGTTGATATCACAAATGAACTCCTAGGTGCCTTATTTATACTAGATCTGACACCCTTTTTTTAGGGCCGACTTGACCCAAATAAAATTCAATTTAATTTTTAATGATTATTCCATTGGGGTCGACTTTACCAACAATATCCTTAATATTTATTTTAATATTCAATGCAATGGGGTCGACTTGTAACTTCTTGTTTGCAACACTTCTTAGGGGATGATTTGTAACTTTTTGTCCTTAGATCCGGGGCTTCTTCATTTACTTTCAGGGCTTCATCTTTAAGAGGGAAAATATCCTCAACTGTGAGGAACCACGTGACGTACCACCTACCATTGAAAACAACATGTCAAGGACTATCAATCTATGGATGTGTTACATGCATTTGCAATGTCCTTCATGGTCATCTTCTTCAATCAACTTTAGGCTTCATGACCACATCTATGGGCTTCTTGTAGATTTCTTCAAAGCGTCTTCCCGTGAGGGCCATGCTTAAAACTATTCCATAAGGGGACCACTTTGAAGACTTCTTCAATTATACCCATTACTTCTAGAGGCTTCTAGAATTCTTCTAAAGTTGACACCAATAATAACCAATTTCCCAACAAATGTTCGTTGTTGGGCAATGGTGAAGATAAAAAAGTGTAGCTCCAACATTTTTATGAACAAAGATATTACTATTGAATTCCAAGAACTTTGTGAATCCCAACAAGGTCGTCGTTGCTCAACTATTACTCCATAATATGATTTCAATTCTTTCCATTAATAAAATGAAATATAATATATATTTTAATATTTCATAAAAATAAATTATTCTTTTAACTAGAGTAATTTTTTTATTATTATCAAAACTCTAACTAATATAAAGTCAACTAATATAAAGTTAATGAAAAATTCCATACAATAGAACTTAGCCTTCAATAAGCACTAATGATATTTACAAATTGGTATGACAACTTTAAAGAGCTCCCCTAAAAGAGTGAGAAAGCAATTGACGTAAATTAATGCCTTAAGCTCCCTATGAAAAAGTGGCAAAACAATTTATGTAAAGTAATGCTTCGTTGTCTAGATATATAGTGAAATACAACACAAAATATGATATTATATATATAGTGAAATACAACACAAAATGATATTATATGTGATAAAAACTCTATGATAGAAAGTGACAATGCATTTGAAGTCAATCACTTCCATGTTATTATATATATATAATTTAAATAACATCTTATATATATATATTTTTATTAAAAAATATTATTAAATTACACATTATTTCCAATACTTTTAATATTCTCAATCACCATAAATTATGGACCCACAATAGATGCTAAGTATGTTTAAAAAACAATAGTAAAAGGTGGTGCAGATTCCTTTGGAAATTATAAGTTATTAAGACTTCGACTTATTAAAGGAGGAAAGCCCATAAATTATGGACCCACAATAGATGCTAAGTACGTTTAAAAAACAATAGTAAAAGGTGGTGCAGATTCCTTTGGAAATTATAAGTTATTAAGACTTCGACTTATTAAAGGAGGAAAGACTTATTATTAAAGGATAATTTTTTGTTTGTTTGTTAAAAATGTTTATTTAATATGCGGAGTTAATATTTTTAACTATTGGTTAAGAAATCAAAATCGAGGGGCATTTAAGTTGTCAAAATCATCTAGGAATCACATTCGGACTGGGCCGCATCAACCTTTAACATGGCTGGATTTTTTGGGTGTCTCCTGCCGACTAAACTCACTGTAAAAATATTAAACTCATATAGCCTAGCAAATGAAACCCACATCTTAACCGATTAAACTAGCGAAAATTAACAAAAAATAAATAATATTAATTATAATAAACCTATGTAATTAAATTAATGTTCTCACTATAATATTTAAAATTAATCTAAATTTTATATTTTATTTTATTAATAATAAAATAAAAAATAAAAAATTAGTTTAATTTGTTATATTAATATCAATATATTATTATTGGATATTTAAGTAGTTTTTACCTTTTTTACCCAGAATAATCTCTGTAGTTTCTTTGGACTTCTCTGTCGTCTTCAAAACTTATTTTTTGGCTTCTTCAAAGGGTTGAGTATTTGGACATCTGAAATGAGGTGAGTCACTTTTTACTTTGATTCAATTTTAATTTTACGTAAAGAGATTTAAATATATTTTATTTATTTTTTTATTTTATGTTTCAGAAGCAAAAGTTGATTTGAGAGATAAAGTCAATCCATAATAATAATTGTTACATCTTTTTTCTCTTTTTTTTAATATGAGCACTCCACCACCTATTCCAAAAACTCACCCTAACAAGGGGAGGCCCCCCAAAATCACCATAGAGATCCTTTACGATTATATGGAATCAGTAGAAAAAAAAAGAAGAAGAGAGAGATGCCAAAATCCAAATAGAGTTAGAAACATTAGAAAAAAGGAG
>SNQJ01S0103552.1:24991-52382 GCA_010110895.2 Picea sitchensis
GAGAAGAGAGAGAGCTGTGTAAAGACACCCATGTACAGACATTTGAATTAATAGAAGAGTTCTGATTCAAATTCATGGTTTGTGTTGTTCTCTGTGTATTGAATTTATGCTCAATTGAATGTTTGCTTCCTGGTTATACATTTGCTTTTATATGCTGTGTATATGATTTCATGGTTGATTTGAAGTCTGAGAGGGAGATGAAATGAGTTTCAATTGTTTCTCTATTTGAGCCAGAGAATTCCTGCAAGGAGTGCAGTCGAATTGTCCGCAAGGAGTGCATTGACAGAGGGTTCAGTTAGAGATAGATTTTGTTCTCATTCACCCCAAAGTGCAGTAGGGCACAGGAGCCGTGCAAGGAGTGCGCAGGCCAGGTAAAAGTCTCAGGGTTGTGAACCTGAGTAAAGCATTGAGAGACTGCTGTTGCAGGTGTGCACAGAGTCAGGTAACTTCAACACTTAGGGGTTGTTGAAGGGTTGCCGCAAGGAGTGCGCGCAATGAGTCTTTTCTAAGGCTCAGAGTCATAGCCAAGCTCAGGAGGGATAGGTCTTTGAGTTTTGTCGAAAGACAATGCAGTGAAATTGTGCCTTGAAGGCTTGCAAGGAGTGTCGCAAGTTACGCGCAGGTGGACGAGTCCCGCAAAGGAACACTTAGTTGTTCAGTAGTTTACGAAAAGGAGAACAGACGGTCAAAATCCTCCGAGGAGATTTCGCGAAGTTTCGAGGGCTGTTAGATCTTGCGGAGGTGCAAGGAAGTTACAGCGAGAACGTCAAAGGGTTTAAAGCTCAGGAGGGGAAGAGCGTTGATCCAAGTCGGTTAGGGTAGTTGGATTCACACGCATATCATGAATCGAGGTTTTGTGAGTCGAAGCTCCAAATTATTGCAACAAGAATCGCGATACGCGATATCCCGACAGTCAAAGGACAGTGTGTGGGCCACAGCGGAATCGGCGAGTAGAGGACAGGTGGCATAAGTCATCGGGGTTTCACAGCAAGAAGTGACGAGACATTGGCATCAGGATTCATGATCCCGCGAACCTCGAAATCCCGATAGAAGTGATGGGAGGTGGAAAAGTCAACTCGCACATGTGCGTCGGAGTTTCGGCACATCGGGGTTCGGAGTTTGGAAATTCCATTTGTTGACATCGCGAGTGGTGAAATCGCGATAGGAGGAACCCCGATAGCAAGGGAAAAGGTCAACGTTGACTCACGTTGGATTTCGAAAAATCGTGAGGCATGAAACACGCGACCACAGAATTCGTGAAATCGTGAATTCCGATTTCCCGATCATTAAGGGAGATCTTTTGACAAATTGCTGTGGGTAAGGAAAATTCCCGATAGGGAATTAAAAGAACCTTAGTTTTCTTCGGGCCGTGAGAAGAAGAAGATCCTGTGAGAGCGGACGTTCTCCGAGGAGTGCGGCTGCATCAGAGTGGTATCAGAGCTAGAATCTTGCTTGTATATTTCAGGCAGGAAGAGGTAGGGGAGAAAAGCACTCTGATACACACGTCAGAGTGGTATCAGAGCCCAGAAAGACTCTTTACTTTCTGTAGCAGAGAAAGGGAATTTTCCATGCCACCCAGGAGAAGGGACGCGCAGTCACCCGATCCAGAGGATAGGGAGGTGCGGAGAAGAGGCAGGCAGGTAACCAATCCGGAAGTGGAGAGACAAATGCGTGATCTCTGAGTGAGACTCGAGGACATGGAGATAGCACAAAGACGCACAGCCAGTGCAGGGGATCTCAGTGATTTTGATAGTGAAATAGAGGCTGAACGAGAGGAGGAAGTTGCAGCCGAAGATGCATCAAATGAGCGTTTGATCAGAGCTATTGCCAGGATGGGTGCAAAAGCAAAGATGGACATTCCCGTTTATGAGGGAAATCTAGATGCAGAGGAGCTTCTAGATTGGATTAGATCTCTCGACACATATTTCGACTATGAAGATGTCGAAGAGGACAAGAAGGTCAAGTATGCTGCCACGCGCTTGAAAGGACATGCAACATTGTGGTGGGATGAACTACAAGCTGACAAACGCTGCAAGGGAAAGCAGAAGATCAAGAGTTGGGATAGGATGATCACGAATATGAAAGCGAAATTCATCCCGAGATATTATCAAATTACTCTATTAAGGAGGATGCAAAACCTGAGATAGAAGCTGATGACAGTGAAAGAATACACTGAGGAATTCTATCGACTGAACATCAGAGCAGGTCATCGGGAGAGCGATGATGAGAAGGTTTCCAGATATATGAATGGCATGAGATACAATATCCAGGATGAGATGAGCATGGTAACCATCCGAACGGTGGAGGATGCTTATCAGATGGCTCTGAAAGCTGAGGAGAAGCTGAGCTGTAAGCAAAGTCAGAGGGGCCGAGGCAAGAGTCATCCCAGAGGCAAAGCAGTTGCCCAGGAGAAATTCCAGAATCCCAAGGAGGAATGGAAGAAACCTCAGACTCGTACACAGAGGGGTGGAAGTTCACAAAGAGGGCAGCAGTATGCAGAACAGAGAGGGAAACATAATGAGCAAAAGGGAGATTATGTTGACGCTAACACTTTTCCTCGTACTAGAGGTAGAGGAAGAGGAAGAGGTGGAGTAATCACATGCTTCACATGTGGAAATAATGGGCACAAGTCTTACGAGTGTCCAGAGAAAAAGAAGGACATTGGAGAATCTCACATCACCGAGGCGCAGAGGCGTGATGTTGAGGCAGAAGACGCTGAAGGCAGAAGATTGCTTATGATGCGAAAAGTCCTTTTGACACCTGAAAAAGAGGTGGAAAGTTCAGTCCAAAGGACTAGACTTTTCAGAACAGCTTGCAAGACAAAGGATAGGGTGTGCAAGGTCATCGTAGACAGTGGTAGCACAGACAATCTCGTTTCAACCGAGATGGTAGAGAAGCTGGCGCTGGAGACGACTGATCATCCAAGCCCGTACAAAGTTTCGTGGCTACAAAAAGGACACCAGGTAACTGTTACTAAACAATGCTTGGTTGAATTCAAGATAGGTGGATATAATGATAAGATTTTATGTGATGTTAATCCCATGGATGTTTGTCATTTATTGCTGGGNACATGTTGCTTCCGATAAAGGATAAGGAGGTGAAGCCAGAAGTAAGCAGCATAGTACTTCTCATGAGTGGAAAGGAACTTCTTACAGATGTGAAGAAGAAAGAAGATCCACAATTCTTTGTGGTCAGAAAACCGAGGATTGTTCTGACTAGCACAAGAGTGGATGATCTACCAGAAGAGATTCAGGAAATGATGGAAGAGTTCGCTGACATCATGGTGGATGAATTACCTCATTCGTTGCCGCCGATGAGGAGTGTGAGTCATCATATAGACCTCATACCAGGAGCTAGTTTGCCGAATAAATCCGCGTACAGGTTGACGCCGCAAGAGAATGAAGAGGTCAAGAAGTAGGTCCAGGATTTATTGGACAAAGGATTAGTCAGAGAAAGCTTGAGTCCATGTGTTGTTCCGACAGTACTCAGTCCAAAGAAGGATGGAGGTTGGAGAATGTGTACCGATTCAAGGGCGATCAATAGGATAACCATCAGGTACATGTTTCCATTGCCGCGAATGGATGATCTGATGGATTGCCTGAGTGGGGCAAAGTATTTTTCAATGATAGATTTGAAAAGCGGATATCACCAGATTCGCATGAGAGAAGGTGATGAATGGAAGACAACATTCAAGACAAACAAAGGTTTGTATGAATGGCTTGTCATGCCGTTTGGCTTGACAAATGCGCCAAGTACCTTTATGAGGTTGATGAATGAAGTCCTGAGGGAGTTCATCGGGAAGTTCGTCATTGTGTATCTGGATGACATTATGATTTACAGTAAATCAGTGGCAGAACACTTGAAGCATTTGGATACATTGATGCAGAAGCTACAACGGGAGAAGCTGTTGATAAACATGAAGAAATCCTCATTCATGAAGACAGAGATCATTTACCTGGGTTTTGTTATATCTGCGAATGAATTGAAGATGGATCCAAGAAAAGTGGAGGTAATTAAAAATTGGCCATCATTGAGAAATATTTTTGAGGTGAGAAGTTTTCATGGCTTAGCTAGTTTCTACCGGAAGTTCATCAAGAATTTCAGTGAGATTAGCGCAGCGATGATGGATACAATGAAGAAGCGGCATAAATATTTTCACTGGACAACAGAGGCTGAGAAGAACTTCAATCTGTTGAAGCAGAAAATCACAGAACAACCGGTTTTGGTGTTTCCAGACTTCCTGAAGACATTTCAGGTGAAGTGTGATGCAAGCGGATTTGCCATAGGAGCGGTCTTGAGTCAGGAAGACAAACCGATTGCATACTTCAAAGAGAAATTGAATGAAGCGAAACTGAAGTACTCCACATACGACAAGGAATTTTATGCTATCATTCAGGCACTGAAGAAGTGGAGGCATTACTTGGTCCCGAAGGAATTTGTTCTATATAGTGATAACCACGCATTAGAGTTTGTGACTCAACAGGAGAAGTTGAATCAGAGACATGTAAAATGGGTAGAGTATATGCAGAATTTCACATTTGTGATTAAATACATTTCAGGTACTGCTAACAAAGTGGCTGATGCTTTGAGCAGGAAATGTTTGCTGTTGCAAGAGTTTCGAGTCAAGACCTTAGGTTTTGATGATCTCAAGGACATGTACGCAGGTGATGCAGATTTTGCAGAAGCGTATGAAGCAGCTGAGAATCCAGTTCTCAGAGACAAAAGCCGTTGGATATACTACATGATCTAGGAGGGATTGTTGTTCATAGGCAATCAATTGTGTATTCCGAAATGCTCCATGAGGGAGAACCTGTTAAAGGAGAAGCACAATGGTGGATTAGCAGGACATTTTGGCCATGATAAGACATTTGCGAAGCTGAGCGAGTCATACTTTTGGCCAGGGATGCGGTCAGAGGTTAAGCGATTTGTAGACAGATGCAAGATTTGCCAGCATTCGAAGGGGAGGAAGCATAATGCAGGTTTTTATCAACCGTTGCCCATACCAGAGAGGCCGTGGGAGGCGATAAGCATGGATTTCGTACTGGGATTGCCAAGGACGCAAAGAGGATTTGATTCAGTCTTTGTGGTAGTGGATAGGTTTTCTAAGATGGCACATTTTATCCCATGCCAGAAAACCAGCGATGCGACTCACATCACAAATCTGTTCTTCAAAGAGGTCATTCGACTTCATGGACTGCCGAAAAATATAGTTTTGGATAGAGACACTAAATTCATAGGGAATTTTTGGAGGACCTTATGGAATAAGCTAGGAAATAACTTGGCGTTTAGTTCTGCTTATCATCTTCAGACGGATGGATAAACAAAAGTGGTGAACATAAGTTTGGGAGACTTGCTGAGAAGCTTGGTGACAGAGCACCACAACAGTTGGGACCACATATTACCACAGGAAAAATTTGCTTATAACGACTCAGTAAACAGGAGCACAGGCCGAAGTCCATTTTAGATTGTATATGGTACACAACCGAGGGGAGTTTCTGAACTGAGGGATTCAGAACAGACTGCGACTAGCAATGCTAGTGCAGAAGAATTCACCGAGGCGATGAAGAAACTTCACAGCCAGGTGAAGAATCGATTGCTGGAATCAAACCAGGAGTACAAGCGCAGAGCAGATCAACATCGGAGACAACTTCAGTTCGAAGTTGGTGATTTAGTTCTGGCACACTTGAGGAAAGAAAGGTTCCCGAGGGGAACATACAATAAATTGAAAATGAAGAAAATCGGGCCATGTAAGGTCTTGAGAAAATTCGGGGAAAATGATTATGAGATCGAGTTACCGGATGGGATCGGAATATCTCCGATATTCAATATCGCAGATTTATATCCATATCGGACTGGAGAAGAAGACACTGGATATGAGCAACCAATGATCCAGTGGATGAAACAATTGCCAGTTGCAGAGAAGTCGTAGATAGAATGCATGCTGGACAAGAGAGTGGGTAAGAAGACCAGGAGGAAAGAATACTATGAGTATCTGGTCAAATGGAAGAACCATCCAGGTGAATATGCCAGCTGGGAGAATGAGGCGGAGATATAGAGGCATGGACAGACCATGCAGGAGCTCATGGACAGGAGCCCATGAAAGTTTTCACGTGAGGGAGTATGATGCAGGAGCATCGCCAACACATCAAGCGAGCCAGTGCGGAAGTGGAAGACAACTGGATAAGCCAGCACAGATTTTGAAATTGCTTTGGAAATGATGCACCAAATCTTTAATGAAGCCATTTATGAAGGAGCACCTTTGTATATTGTATTGGACCTTGAGCAGATAGCTCTCTTCCTTTAGTATATAGACGACATTTAATCTAGTTAATGCAAGTAGGTAGAATTGAATTCTTAGATTAGACAGTTTTAGATAGGAGGAGGGAAAACGGATATAGACACCCTCATTGTATCATTGTAAAAAAAAAGAAGAAGCCTGAGCATAGAAGGGAGGAAGAGCATAGGAGAAGAGAGAGAGATGTGTAAAGACATCCATGTACAGACATTTGAATTAATAGAAGAGTTCTGATTCAAATTCATGGTTTGTGTTGTTCTCTGTGTATTGATGTTATGCTCAATTGAATGTTTGCTTCCTGGTTATACATTTGCTTTTATATTCTTTGTATATGATTTCATGGTTGATTTGAAGTCTGAGAAGGAGATGAAATGAGTTTCAATTGTTTCTCTATTTGAGCCAGAGAATTCCTGTAAGGAGTGCAGTCGAATTGTCCACAAGGAGTGCGTTGACAGAGGGTTCAGTTAGAGATAGCTTTTGTTCTCATTCACCCCAAAGTGCAGTAGGGCACAGGAGCCGTGCAAGGAGTGCGCAGGCCAGGTAAAAGTCTCAGGGTTGCGAACCTGAGTAAAGCATTGAGAGACTACTGCTGCAGGTGTGCGCAGAGTCGGGTAACTTCAACACTTAGGGGTTGTTGAAGGGTTGCCGCAAGGAGTGCACGCAAGGAGTCTTTTCTAAGGCTCAGAGTCATAGCCAAGCTCAGGAGGGATAGGCCTTTGAGTTTTGTCGAAAGACAGTGCAGTGAAATTGTGCCTTGAAGGCTTGCAAGGAGTGTTTCAAGTTACGCGCAGGTGGACAAGTCCCGCAGAGGAACACTTAGTCATTCAGTGGTTTACGAAAAGGAGAACGGACGGTCGAAATCCTCCGAGGATATTTCACGAAGTTTCGAGGGCCGTTAGATATTGCGGAGGTGTACGACGAGAACGTCAAAGGGTTTAAAGCTCAGGAGGGGTAGAGCGTTGATCCAAGTCGGTCAGGGTAGTTGGATTCACATGCATATCGTGAATCAGGGTTTCGTGAGTTGAAGCTCCAAATTATTGCAGCAAGAATCGCGATATCGCGATACGCGATATCCCGACAGTCAAAGGACAGTGTGTGGGCCACAGCGGAATCGACGAGTAGAGGACAGGTGGCATAAGTCATCGGGGTTTCGCAGCGAGAAGTAGTGAGACATTGGCATCAGGATTCGCGATCCCGTGAACCCCAAAATCTCGATAGAAGTGATGGGAGGTGGAAAAGCCAACTCGCACGTGTGTGTCGGAGTTTCGGCACATCGGGGTTCAGAGTTTGTAAATTCCATTTGTTGACATCGCGAGTGGTGAAATCGTGATAGGAGGAACCCTGATAGCAAGGGAAAAGGTCAATGTTGACTCACGTCGGATTTCGAAAAATCGTGAGGCACGAAACACGCGACCACAGAATTCGCGAAATCGTGAATTCCGATTTCCCGATCGTTAAGGGAGATATTTTGACGAATTGCTGTGGGTAAGGAAAATTCCCTATAGGGAATTAGAAGAACCTTGGTGTTCTTCGGGCCGTGAGAAGAAGAAGATCCTGTGAGAGAGGACGTGCTCTGAGGAGTGCGGCTGCATCACATAGCTATGATATGGCCCATTTATAGCCTTCAAGTGAAACTGAAGGGTCGCGTTAGAACGTTTCTAGTGTATGGAAGGTCAAGGATCATGGATCCTGTGACATGACATGGAAACCCAACACTATTTTTTAATTTTGGGAACAAAACCTGATGTACATGGGCTGTAGTGGTGCAACATGCATATACACATGTTGTATAATATTTAGGGCACATATATTTGGAAAAATATTGTTTTTAGCTCTAGGATTTGCAAAAAGGGACTTCAAGTCTGCATAGGGAAATGGAAAAATGCCTTCTAAGAAAATTTGCATAAGGTGAGGCAAATCTTGCTATAAAGATGCCCCTTAATGTGTGAGGTCATAGGAGTATCTGCGATGGCCGAAATACATTATAATACCCAAAAGTGGAGTAATGGAGACTCAGCTGGACGAACTAGTTGCTCATGAGAATATTACAATCTGTACTGACTTTGCACACATGGCTGCCAATTTGAATTACACTACAGATCCATGTGAAAATACACCAAACAACTGTTCATGGACTTGAATAGGAAATACAAAGGTGGCTACATGCCAAAGGCTGTCATGGTCACGAACAAGGCCCAGTAAAACCGGTCTCAAAATGAATCTGAAGATATGTGTATACAATGGAGTACAATCCGATCCCCCATGATCACTGAAGTCACATAGGTACTGTTCCAATTAAATATAGCAACAACTCAGGAAATATGTGACTATGAACTGATGTCTTCAATTCTTCTACATGATCTGCCAAAGGTGCAAGCCTACATCGTGTGAATAAAGGAGTTGAGGTCGAACACAATGAGACTTTGTTAGATTACCAGTCATTAAGGTATACCGTTAACAAACACAAGACAACCTATCAATAATGAAAGTAGGTATCAAGGCACTGAGTACCTTACAAGTGTGAATAAAGGTGTCAGGGTCGAACACTTGAAGAATCCATCAATCAAGATACATTGATGTATTCCCAACTGTTGATGGCGGGAGAACCTGCCACTAATGACTGCAAACCTTTAGGTACTCATAGGACTCTAGGTCTCATTTTCAGAATAGATGAGCTGGATTCAATGGAAGGAGACTTGTTGAAAGGAGAGAATTGAGGCATCTCTCATCATTCAAAACGAGGTACAAAGCAGGAGCTTGATGATTTGGAGGAAATCGGACGAATAACATGTTCATGAACCAACGACCCTGTGCATCTTTCGCGTGTACCAGATGAAAGTGGGACATGAAAAATACCCTATGAATAAAAGCCAATAAGGAAAACTATCGACAAAGGCGAGGAAACCACCAATAAGGCTAATGGCATCCAAGACACTGCACGAATCCAAATGTGTGAATAGATTTCTTTCCGTTGAACACAAGGGAAACCCCCCAGTCAATGACCAATGATGAAATGTTGACTGCTGGGTTCAAGGTTACCTACTAATGATTAAAGTAGGACTAGGGTGCACAATAGGACTACAACTTCATGTAACTCCGAGACACACTGAGGGTATGTCTGACATGCAAAGTCAAGAGTTTTGAGGAATGGCCGACACAGGTTGATAGACATCCTTTGAACAAGAGCACGAGACATATGGAAGAATTTAACGGCATAGACTCAATGATGAAACTTTGAGATGCAGGAGGCATCAATCAAATTCTCTATAGGGACTGGAAGAGTAACCGGTTGGGGAATTAAATTTTATGTAACGAGCTCAGCTTCCTAAGGTCATGCTAAACCCAAAATTTTGATGACAAGTGGACTCAAAAACATTTGTTCTCTGTTCAAAGGCGACACGATTGCTGCCAATATAAGATCATATTCTTTTCTTGTCCATGTTTTTTTGTTTTTTCATAGTCAAATGAATGCTATGATACAAAGGAGGAAATGAGTGTCGCAAGTGAGCAACTAGTTCTAGCAGTGGAACATACCTATGCTCAATGCAAGGAGGTGCATGCGGGATATGGACACTCGAGGGAATGTTTCCTCTTGGGTATAGGGTGTCAAGCTGCAAAGGATATAAACAAGGCTCTGCTTGGCTTATGATGAAAACTGTTGAGGTGAAAGGCCTATAATGAAAAAGTGAGAACCGACAATAGGCTCACTACTACAAGCAAGAGAATGAGATGCAATTACAATTTAATGCCCAAAAATGTCTTTTTTCATAATCTTAGTCTACTTGGTTTGAAAAAGGGGTAAAATTGCACCAAATAGACATTGTTGGCACATGGGCAGACCTAGGGTTCAGCTCCAGGAGCGCACCAACAAGCCCTAGCTACTGGCCCTTTCGACAGCACTTGCGAAGCAGATGCAGTCTCACCCGAAGAAGCTATGAGGGGGTTGTAGGACATAGATGTCTACAACCAGGGGAATATCAAGTGGTTCTTATTACAAAAACAACATAACATGCATTTACCATTCAACTAGCTATATCTATCCTTCACATCCATAGATCTGATTTAATACAATGATGCAGGATAACAATATAACAACAATAGAGATCAGAGCATCAATCACACACACACAACAACATATGTACGTGGTTCACCCTCTCTCTAGGGCTACGTCCACAGAACCGTGCTTAGAATATATTAAGATAAATCTTACAGTTCTGATCTATGCTCTTGGCCAACAGATCCTCTCTTCTCCATCTCTCTTCCTCTCTCCCTTCCTGCACACCCAGCTGTAGGACTTGATCTTCGCACCCATCTGAAGATCTTACAATACCAGAAGGCTCTCTCTCTCGCTCAACGCTTCTCTCACCCTTAATACAATATTCTCCCAATGAACAATAATCGAAAACAAGGCTCAACCATAGTACCGACCCGACCTAGGTCCTCTCGACCTCTATTTATACATTACAATCCCTCACCGACAGCCTTAGGTTGAAACCTAGGTGTAAAAAACCCTAATTACCAAAATCCTAGGTGTCTACAACCCTAGGTCAACATGACCCATTTTTTCTGGGCTTCGCCAGCCTGTCTTTTCTTCTCCATATCACGGTGCTCCAAGGCATCTGATGTTGGCTTTTTCCTCTTCCTGAGTCATCCTCGGTCCATCTTCCTTGCTGATCTGTCATCCTTGATCTCCTCATCCAACAACTTTCTTTTCCGCACTTCGCTCCATCTTCTCTGTTCTTTTGCTCACTTCAACCCAATGACAACCACTGTGTCTCCTGTGAAGATCGCTTTTTACCTTTTCTTCCTTGTTCTTCATTTCCTTCCATAACCCAGGGCCAATAGACATCCTTTCAAATCCAATTTATGAGTGTGAAAGAGACAAGTTCACTCGACAATATTTTCCCTTTTTTAGAGAGTCAGAAAAGAGCTTAAATCGAACTTGTTGGGAGTCCTCTAGGTATAGGTCAACATGTTTATGAGTAAGAAATGAGGTTCAAACATAAAGTCATGTATTAGCTATAAGGGACTCCCGATCCTACGGACATAAATCTTTGTATGGGCACTGAATGAAGCAGGGGATCTAACTAGGGTACCGATGTTTGGTAAGTCTCTACCATTCGATAATGACACTTCTAGTTGTAGATAGAAGGTTTCGTGTCGCTATTAAATGGGTTCGTACCTAAGGAATATGAGTTGTAGTCATAGGATGATGCAAGTGTGCATGTTGGATTGGATACCTATCCTATATGCTAGGTGAGGAAAATACATGTACAAATTTACGAACGAGCGACATGGCATTGAAAAAACACAAGAATCCCTAGATAAAACCACCAAAGCCAACTCCATCCATTGTCGTATTAGTCCATTAGGCCAAAATATTGTATGAAACTATGTAAAGTGGGTAAAAATTTGCTATAAATAGTAAAAAAAACCAATTTTAGTATACCATTTGTATTTTTTACCCAAATAGGGCATTTTGGACCAAATTACCTCTGAATTTCAACTACTGATTGTGGGAGATATGAGTGATGAAATCGACAACTGTTTGGACCATGTAATTCATATTTCTCCTGTCTTTCTTTCTAGTGGATTAAAATTTATAATTATGCCTCCTTTTTTAAGTTTTTTAGGGCGCAACTTAGAAACTAAGATGTACGCGGGCTACAGATCATCGGGTCGCGTATATGCATACCTATACGCGATTGTTTGCAAAACAACCAGGGTATAAGAAACCCTATATGTGACTGTGTACATTGAAGCTCGCATACATGTCCGTGGATAAGGTTTTTTAAATGTTGCTAACTCAAAAAAAGGTTTGAATCTTGCAGGATGGTGCCAGAGTGGAGAGAAAGAGAGAATGAAGAGGTGGATGTTGCAGTGGAGAGAGATATAGGGGCCCAAATGGACTTAAAAATATGGGGGCTATACAAGTTTTGGTCTCTCAAAGGTATGAGGGCTCAAGTGAGACTACTTCACCTGCTTGTGAACTATTGGGATCCAGATACTGAGACCTTCAACCTTGATGGACAACCATTGAAGATTGAATTTGAGGACATCTACTTCTTGACACGATTGTCGCACTGGGGTGAGGTGGTCAACCTCAAGTCCTAGGGATCTGGGAGTGGCATGAACATAGAGGATTACATAGCGACTCATTACATTCCAGGGACCGAGAAGGTAGGGATCCAACTCCCAATCAGAGCGATCAACAATATGAGTCTCAAGATTGTTGTCCTAGGGCTGACATAGATCACAGGGTCGACCTCTTTGCACCAGGAATCGAGGCCATTTATTTTCTATTCAATGGAGTGCTTGCGACCCACGATTTATGACTGGTGTACCTCACTGCTGGCCAACATGAAGAGCCAACTGATAGACTACAAACTGGGTAGAAAGAGGAACTTCGAGTTCGCTTCTATCCTTTGTAGTTTTGTCTTCGAGCGGATTCCAGGATTGGTCCCTAGAGTTGAGATTGTTCTGCATGGACCTCACGATCCAACCATAGCATGGTGGACCGCGGTGATGAGGCGATAGAGGGTGGTAGGGTGCCAACACCCTACAACAATGAGTTTTTATTCTGGTGGAGTTAACAGGTGATGGCTCTGGAGGACTACCCTTACGCAGGGATTGACTTCAGAGGAGATCCGGACATGACGTTACCACCAGGTTCCACCTATGAAGACATAGGTATGCCAATTTTTTTTGAATATTTCAATTTTTTGTATTTTTGCATAAGAAAACAAAAATATTTTTGGATGATGTCAAGTACTGACTAAACATGTGTGTGAAATAGACGTGGGTCCACGACGACCAGACGAACTTCCACAACACCAACGAAGGCACCTGGGGGATGGGCCATCGAGAGGGGACGCTGATAGAGTGCTTCAAAATGTGCAGGAAAACTAGTCCCGTTTGACGCAGAGGATTCCTATGGTTTAGGTGGAGGATCTGCTGGAGGCAATGCAACGATAGGTGGTAGAGGTGCCCTGTGATTGGGTATGACTCTTTCGACGTCTCACAAATTCCATAGTATGTTATCATGACACTCATCCAGCGCCACAGGCATAGATGTCGTGATTATTGTATGATCATTCGTATATGTATTTTGAGGGTGTGAGCCTCAATTTTGTACTATAACATCATATTTTTTTGAGAGATGAAATATATATAAAAACATTGATCTTCGACTTTATTTATGTTACAATGTGTACATTGATGAAAGTGTTTTATCTTCTTTAGTTATGTGACAAATTCCAATCTAAAACAAAATTAGGATATGCATTAGATACATTATTAGAACTTCTACGTATGTGATGATAATTAATCAAATCAAAATGTCGTTCTAAAAGTCGTACCCGTAAGAATCGTTGGAGTAAAGTAGGGTCTCGCACATGGTAACTGTTGTTCAACTGAAATACTACTAACTGGGAGTCCAGACAGACTTCTAATGAGTGAATACCATGTGAAATTGCATTGTGTAAAAGTTCTATAACAATGCTATAATCAACCACATTATTCGTGGATGGCCCTAGGAATACGCCACCTGAAGACACCATTAGACCCTCGGGTGAGTAAACAACCTAAGCGGTGGAAGCCAAGTTCCGTGTATGACGAATAGCCCCATATGTGAATCCGAAGTAGTCTGATGACTCTGTTGACATCTGCCAACCAAGGGAAAACTTGATAAGCAAGTTGAATATAAAAAAAAATTGTAAAGATATATACACTAAAATACATCAGTATACAAAGATTTACGCCCAAGCTTAGGGCTCAAGCGTAATATATTTTCAAATAGAGCCCATTCCTGGGCTTAGCAAGCATGTTCCCTTCATAATATTCTAATTCATAGGCTCCTTTTTCTAAGACATGTCGCACAATATAGGGACCGTGCCACATGGGTTTGAACTTGCCTGCCCCTAGTGGTTCTTTGGCTTGATCGTATAGAAGGACCATGTCACCCTCAATGTACTGCCGAGGATAGAAAAACTTATCATATTGGACCTTGACACATATTTTATTCACTTCGATAGCCATGAAGGCGTCTCGACGTTTCTCATCTAGACTCTCTAGGTGTATGAGGCGTTGTTAGAGATAGGAAGTGTCAGGTAGGAGTGCAACTGCCAATATAAGAGAAGGGATTTCACATTCAATAGGTAAGATCGACTCCACACCGTGTACTAACTGGAAAGGAGAAAAACTGGTGGAAGTCTTAACCGAGGTTCAGCATGCCCAAAGCGCTGGATAAAACATGATATGCCAGTCAGATTTGCTCTCGCTGTCAGTTTTCTGCAAAATGGTCTTGAGAGACTTGTTTATGACCTCTACTTGTCCATTTTCCTGGGGGTGTTAAGGGGAAGAATGACCATGTTTAAACCCCAGTTTTTATGCTAATTATTCCATCATTTCATTCTGAAAATGACTTCCATGATCAGTGAAAATATCACTCGGGATTCCAAACCTAGCTATAATTTGATTGAATACGAAGAAGGAAACAATGTTACCATCATATTTAACTGTAGGCATGGCCTCAGTCCACTTAGTAAAGTATTCTACGACCACGATAATGTGTTGATTCCCCCCAGCCGAGGTTGGGTTTCAATCCACAAAATCCACCCCCCACTTGGTGAAGGGACTGACAATAACGACTGGATGGAGATGAGTTGGATGAGAGCGCATTTTCCTAGTGAGCACCTGGCAGGGGTGAAACTTCTTAACCGCTTTGATGCAATATTTGAAAATAGACGGCCAAAAATAATCGGCTCACAAAATGTTATGGTTTGTTGCAAGCTCGGATAGATGACCACCACAAGCCCCACTATGACAGTCGTTTAGAATAGATTCAACTTCTTCATGAGTTAAACACTAACGCAAGATATTGTCTACTTCTCAACGATAGAGAATTCTGTCGATGATAAGGTAATTCTTAGCTTGGTATCATATACGCCGTCGATCATCTCATGAGAGATGCTGAGGGAACTTCAAAGTTTGAAGATAGACAACAATATATCCATACCAGGGGTCTGATGATGAGACAAGGAAAATGTGTTCATCCGCAAATGAATCAACATGAATAACATCCTCATCAACATGAATAACATCCTCATCTAACTGAGGAAAATATCTCTATGGCTAGGGGTAAACCACAACAGATGAAAATGACTGGAGAAATCAACTCTAATATCAGATATGCTATATAAGTAAATATTCTAATGAGACAAGATAAAGAGCCTACCTCGTCCATACGTTCGATGAAGTCAACCGTTGCACTTGACTGAAAGAAATACACCTGCAACTTGTCCTCAACAACCAAGAAATGCAAACATATTGTGACAATATATAAAGTTAGCACATTCAATAGCATAATCCATCAACATTCATAACAAATATGCCCATGGAATAACAATTCAAATATTTGCAAGATATTAATTGGACGAGAAAAAAGTATTTCTATTAAAATGTAATCAACATAAGTGAATGAATTACAAATTTCTGTGCGGGCACAGTTCGGAACCGAGAAACTATGTCACTTCCAGTCAGGCCTCCACCACTTCAATCCTCCACCAAAGGTAAGCTCATATAAGAGAGACAATGAGGTTCTCAATAAAGTAGGGAAGATCTTGGGGGATGAACAATGTGTTCAGACTTAAAAGAACAGGGATGCCGACTCAATATGAAGTGAATAATTTCTCCAGAGTAACTTTTCTCTCAAAGTTGAATTCTTCTCATCTTTTCCATATCTCAGATATTGCCCATTTATAGCCTTCAAGTGGAACCGAAGGGCCGATTCAGAACCTTTCCAGTATATGAAAGGTCAAGGATCATGGATCCTGTTATAACCCTATAAATTATAGGATCAACTGGTGACTGGAAATTTTTATCCTTTTATTGTTTTGGTTGCCAAATGATTTTTCATTCTGCAAATAATTTGAGAAAAAATAAAAACAAAAGAAAGAAAAAGAAAAAGAAAAAGAAAAATAAGAAAAAGAAAAAGAAAAAGAAAAGAAAGAAAAAGAATAAAAGAGGGCATAAAAGAAATTGGATAAAGCCCCATGCAATAACAATGACTTGGTTCATACAGTTTAAACATGGCCAAGTCCTTTTAAATTGATGTTGATAGGAGTAGTGAATAAGCTTGGCTAAACTGTTTAATCTTAGCCAAGCGAATTAGGTTAGTTAGGGAATAAATTTGACCAAACTGCCTAATCTTGGTCGAATAATCCTAGGATAGAGTAATTTCTTAGTCCAACAATTTAATCTGGGCTAAATGTCATAGGTAATTAGGTTAGAGCATAGGGTAGTTGGCTTTATTTCAATAAAACATGCATGATGATCGATATTGAACCATATCTTTGATGTTTTAAAGGTTTGATGTCTAACCCCCATGGTGATAAAAACAGAGAAAGCTTGGGCGAATCCACATAATGCACTTATCCTAAGTTTTGGAGCAAATATGACTTTGTGCTCACAGAATAAAGACAACGCATAGATGAACGACTGAGATGTTGGCGCTGATATCTACAGTTGACAAGATTTTTCGGACCCCCCCAACCGTTCTACCTTTAATGGAAGGGGGGGTCCAGAATCATGTATAAAGAAGGCGCACATCTGAACGACCGAGGCGTCGGTGCATAGATCTACGATTGAGATTGAATTTCGGACCCCCTCGACCATTATACTTTTAATGGTGGGGGGAGGGGGGGTCCAGAATGTTGGTTAAACATCGCGTTCAGATCTACGGTCTAGCAACAAGTGCACCAATGGAAGGCTGACAGTGCTTTTCGGACCCCCCCGACTGGTCTATTTTTAACGGTGGGGGGGGGGTCCGGAATGGAGTGATTTTCTGGTGGGATTTTTTTCTCTACATGGTAGGAATCCATTGGTCTAGACTCCCACCGCTTACCATTTTCTAACATATCCCTATCACCCCATGCCATCATTTTCCACCTTTTCCCCCTAAGGTTCACGTCTCATAAATCTGTCAGTCCATTCCCCCTATTCTCCCGTTACAAGTCTTCTCACCATGGTCACTCCCCAATCAACACCTGCCACGTCACTCGGTCGTATTCATCATTCATTGTTACCTGCCATCTCATGCTCCAAAGGACCCGTTGGCAATTTATTATTGGCTAACTTATCCGTTAGCTTGCTGATCTGTCCCCCACGCCCAACGGGTATCCATTTGCTCAAAACTACCTTTTCCCTTCATTCTCCCATTGCTTACTGTGTCTTCTCACCAAAGAATATTTTTCCCGTCGCACCAGAGCATAGTTTCCCCTTTTCACTCAACCGTCCAAAACCACTGTCATCCCCACTAACGTTTTTTTGACTTGCATGTATTTTCACAGTGATGGCGCTAAAATCAAAGAAAACAGAAGTCGAGGAAAATCCTTTCCTCCCGCCTCTTGTTGACCTCGGCAGGATCCATTTGGTTGACAAAGATCATTTAATTGCAGACACCAGGTGAGAATTTGACTTCGTGGATTTGCAGTCATGGCTCAAAGAGGTTTCCTTAGATCATAGCGATGAAATTGGGCTCTAGGAGTCCAACCTTCCTCTGTATCTTTTCCCCTAGGTCCACCATTTCCTTGAGTTCACCCTCAAGTGCCAGAATCATTACCTCCCCGAACAAAGAACCATAGTATCTTCATCGGGAGAAACCCTGTTCTTCATCACACCAGAGGCCATTGATCGGATGATGCATATACCAAGAACCGAATCCGTCTCCCCTTTCAATCTCGAAGTCATCGCAGAGCTGTACCAAAAACTATCATTCCCTCAGAGAGCCCGGATTTTCGAGATTTTCCTCCCTTAGGGTGCCCAGTTCCCCAAGACAAATCCCTCGTACCCTTCTTCCATGTTCTCAGTAAAGGGAAACCAAGTCATCTTATCGCTCTGTTCTCTGCTTGGGTATTTTTCCGACCAATGGGTGGACGAAACCATATTGGGTTTCTTGTCAATTTTCTCCATGGAAGAAAGACCTACCACTCAGTTCGATTACAACACTTTCCTGGTGAAAATTATTCATGAACAGTTTTCAAATTTGGCCACAGAGGGCATATTTCAGTATTCCTCAATACTGGCCTACATGTTCACTTTCTTTCAGGTAGACAGATTCTCCTTTTCAATGCAGAAGATGGACAAGGATGGGAGGCCGCAAGCGGTAACATCCTGGACTTCGCTACTTAGACAAAATTCTACAGAATTCATCTTCAAATAGTTTATCAAGAAATTCTACCATCCAGTGGTAAGCATGCTCAGTGGTAACCCGAACCAAGAATAAATGAGGAGATTCAGAGGATCTTACACCTCTCAGACCTGGAAAAAACTGGAGATTGGTATCTTTACCAAAATCACACCGAGATAAGAGTATATGGATGCGAGTTGGCTCCATACAAATTACCCAAGTATCTACCCGTGAGGATATTTTCCCTGGAATATATAAGGCAAATGATTAACTCAAATGACATACATTTTGTGTCTTTGAAAAAGAAACAACAACTTATAATTAAAGGGAAAATAGGGTCTTTCATATGCAATAGCCGAGGCGTCGGGAAGGAAGAAGACATACTGTTGAAAGAAATGAAGTTTTTTGTTAGTTTCATTTGGCACTATGATCCGTGCGGGATAATTTCTGAGATGAGGATTAAAAACAAAAATGTCCCATATGTTCATACACCCAAGCCTGAGATAGAGAAGTTCGCGAATCAAACAGAATGGGAGCCGAACACTCTGGTCGAGATAGAACAGCAGGACCCTTCGGTCATCATCTCATGGACGACTACACCACAGGTTCCCAAAGAGAAAATATCTAGGAAGGATACTTCACCTTCCATCACAAAAGTCTCGGTTGAAGATTTCCAATTACACACCAAAAGGCCAAAAGCCAGTCACACACCTGACACGGCTAGTGAAAATGGAATCCAATCCATTGAGACCATGAAATATGATCGATACATCACTTCTTAGCACAAGCAGCAAGTAGATCATGTCTACAGTTTTTCCTAAGAAGCCCACGAGTACTCCACTAGTCGACCAACCTAGTAAAGTAGGACCAAAATTGAGTATTTTTGAGAAGTATGACCTGATCAAAAAGAAAAATCAGACGCTGACCAACAATACATGTGCTCAATTTTGTAAATAGACTTCAACTGCGCAACACATACTGTTTTTTTCATTCGATACAGAAAAGGGTAGAATGCACATAGCTTTTCTGCAGGCACAGGTGTCAGACCCGAAAGCCATCACTGATTACAAAAGAGCAACATTCGAGTTTCATACTAGGGATGTGCATCTTGCTGATCAAATGGATCTGCACAGGAAAACTGGGGAAATGATTTTCTCCACGTTGGCAAATGCTTCTACTTCGGCCACTAAATTACAGGTATCTCTGAGCAATGTCCAGACATAGCTGAAATTAGAAAAGATATCATCCTTTGCAAAGGATAGCAGAATTAAGATGTTGGAAGAGTTGGTCCTCAAGATCAGGTATGATCCCTCAAATGTGAAAGCAGTTGAGGAGATTCTTAGAAAGAAAAATGCCGATATAACATCTCTGAGGAAACAGTTGAAACTACCACCAACGGAAGATGCACAGGCAAAGGAGATAGCTGAGACAGAAGGGGAAAAGGATGAGATGCTTAGGTTGATTATGGAGCAGAATGCACAGTTGAAAGAGATGGAAGCAGAACTGGAAAGGTTATTGAAAGAGAAGGAACAATTAAAGCCCATGGAGGTCATTCCATTGAGCGCAGTTCCACTCACAGGAGTAAGCACAACATCTGTAGCAAAAATTCCCTCAACAACTCCACTGATAGCTCTGGAGAAGACAGTAGAACTGGCAAAATCCATGGAAGAGATGAATTTGCAAGAGACAGAGATTAGCTGACTTAAAAAGGAGGTTGAGAACCTTCAGGAACTCAAGTCTTATTACTAAGCCAACTACTCCAAGGAGAAACAAACATCAAACAAGCTCAAACATGGATTGCAACATCTTCAAAAGCAAACAGTGGCAGGCAAAACACTTGCTGAGGTCAAGGAAAATGTTTGGATGGATATCACAAAATCCATAAATGAAATATGGCCTATGGTACAAATCATGTTCGAGCAAAACAAACTGGTGCAAAGAAGCAAGTAGGCGATTGAAAAGATAAGAGGAGAATTGGGAGAGATACCAACATAAGCCACTGAGATTATTAAATTCCTAAATTCAAAAACCAGAGAAGAGTTAGAGGATTTGAAAATTGAAGATATGACAGAAACCATCCTTGAGGTCAAGAGGGTCCTGACCAAGAGAGGATTGATGATACAACTGGAGGAAAAGGTCCAGGCTATGGACATAGGAGTGCAAAGATTTTTCAGCAAAATTGAAGCTCTGCAGAAGAAAGGCCTCCCTGACTTAAGGGTCATAAATGACAAGTTAATGACACTTTCTGATTATAAAAAGAAAATTAGCCACTGTGGCTAAAGATAGTTCGAAATTCTCGGGAATATAGGGAAATATCACAGGCAAGGCATTCTTAGAATCTTTCCAGTCAGACATCAACATACAACATGAGATCTAGTACATTTTCATCATCAAGCCAACTTTTTCCAAGTATACGGAGATGGATGAAGTATACTGAAGATTGCTCAAAGTCAACTTTCCCAGTAACCTTCGATGAGAAGAGTTATGCAATCTATTCGAGTAGGAGATGAGGTTTCCAAGCCCAGTCAACTATCCAATTAGATGAGATTGTGCAGAGGACTCTCCAACGGTTTACCCTAGAAATCAACATGAAGTTTCAACACATCATCAAACAATTCCTAAATTTTTGTATCTTGTTGAGTTAATTAGCTAAATTTAGAACTGCCACGTCCTGATCTTTAATGATAGGATTGTATGTAATTTTTGATTATAAATACTTCAAACTTTGAAGTACCGAGGGTTGATCTTTACACCCTGTAAGCTAGAAAGACTGTAATTTTTATCAAGAGATCTTCCAATAATACAAAGAGACGTTTCACAGGATTCTCACGTGCTATTCATTGGTGATGTTTTCCTTTCTATGTTGAATGTTTTCTCCCTCAGTTGTCATATTGTTTTCTAATCTAAATCTTTTAAAAGTAGCGCATGTTGCAGGATTTATCTTTGTATATCCTGTTTCCGGCTTTGAAAGATCTAAATGTTTATCTTTCTGATATTACAGTGAAGAAATTCTTAAATGATTCTTTACTTTAATTGATATTCTCATCTTTTCTGCTATTCATCACTTTACTGCTAAAGAATCCAATGAATGCATTATCTTGCCTTGTGAAAAGAATCTTTTAATTTCTGTTTAGATTTCTATCTTTATAAAAAAAACCCCATAGCCCAACGGAGGCACAAAAACCTTTTCAGCCAACTTAACAAAAACAAAATAAACCACTCAATCTTATTTTGTTTAGCTAGCCTAATATCTCAAAGTTAAAACATAGCTAAATCATACAAAGAGATCCCTCTCTGAAACTGGTAGGGATAGATTCCAGTTTCGAAGTGGTTGGATAAGTTACCTCTAGTAAATTTCTTCTTCTCTGACAACCTCTGGGAATTTACAGAGCATTAACATAGTGGAGACTCCACTGGGGACTGAACATTCATTCAACCCCGCATTTTATTTTTCCCTAGAAGAAAATTTTGTTTCTGAAAAATTATAAATATGAGAAAGAAATAATGTTCAGAGGTTGTTAAATGCTTGTACATAGTAATTTCAGATTCATAAAAATACAAAATATATAAAAATTAAAAAATATGGCTCCTAAAAGAGTTTATACTCGATCCCACCTAGACCCGGAACCTGCGATAGCAACTGATAATCCAGAACAATTACTCAAAAAGAAGACCATTGCAGAAGGTTCAGGGAGCCATAGTCCCCTTCACAGGTCCCCTTCTCTTCCAGAGGAACTTGTTTCCCTTCAACATATCGACTTTGACACAATCTTTGAACAAAGCCTGTTTAGAATGAAATCTGATAGCTTTGTGACTGAAACCATTTTAGATCCAACCATCCTACAACCTCGGACCCCTGAAATACTATCTCCCACTGCAAGCCCTCAAATCGCTCACTCTGTGCCAGCTAGTCCCCCATCCTCCTCTTTTCCTGCCACCACCCCACCTATCATTCAGGTTGCTGTCCCACCCCCTCCACCTATCATGGTGGCCAGATAGTGTTGGTTGTACCTTTACACGAAATGCCCCAGGACTATCAAACGAGACTCCCACAGTTCGATGGTACAGGGCCCTTGAACGCACAACAACACATTGATAAAATGAATGACTATTTTGACTTGCAGGAAGTGGATGAAGCATACGTTCAAATGAGACATTTTGCGCAGAGTTTGACTGGGGACGTTAAGAAATGGTATAAAGGCTTATGTGCTGCTTCAGTGGTTGACCTTACAACGTTTCAAAGAAGTTTTTTGGATAGATGGGAGGTAAAGAAAAATCCTCTCCAGATCTTGTCAGAATACGAAAACATCAGAAGGAATCAAGGAGAGACAGTACAAGACTACTGCACCCACTTCAACAATCTGTACAATGCGATTCCAANAACTGATATTAAAGCCCCACAAGGTTTGGCACTGATAAAATTCCCTGACAGTTTCGACGTTGATATGTCGTATCAATTAAGGGAAAGAAACTCCACCACCCTGAAGGACATGCAAAAAAGCGCAATAAGTGTAGAGGCCAACCTGTTGGCTAAAAGGGCACAACATAGAACGAAAAGGAGAGTCATGATTAAAGAGGAACCTTCCACATCTTCTTCCGATGCCAAGCTAGATTCTTTAGCTAGAGCAATGGAGAGGATGATGGAGAGACTTACTGTAATCGAAAGAAATCCTCCTAGAGAAAACCAACCTGCTCCACAAATTCAGAATCTTAACTTTAGAAGAAATCCTCCTTAAATCAGGCAGAGGGATCCTAGATATCAAAGAGAATAGAGAGGTCCTGATCAATAGATCATACCACCCCTAGAGGAAAATTATTCCGATGAAGGTGAGGAGGTAATTGAAGAATTAGAGGACGCACACATAAACCTCATGGGCATTCATGATAACGAAGCCATTTTCCTTACTCAGGAAGATCAATAACTTTTCCTTCTTTCTCAAATAGAGGTGAGTGAGGAAGCCAAAGAGACTGAACAATAGGCATTTGAAAATGCCATTATGGAGGTACACAGGAAGTACAATATGTGAAATAAAAAGACAGATGAAAATTCCCCAAAAAAGGTAACCGAAACAAAGAAAACAGTCGAAACCAAGAAAGCTCCTGAGCCTTCTACCAAGAAGATCCCTAAGAAAGGTAATGCTGAAACTCCAGCAAAAATAAACCCTACCATTTTACAAAGATCAACGCAGACTGAGGTTTCATCGACCTATCAACCAAGTAATTCTGCTCAGAAAACTATGGTGGACATATTAGAATTGCTGAGCCAAAGCAGAGCACCTACTCCTTTCAGCCTCGAAGGGGAATTAGCCAAAGTGAAAATTCTCATTCCCCTTTCCGAGTTGATGAGTAAGAACGCCTACTGATCTCAGGTGATCAAAGCACTGATCATTGAGCCTAATATAGGCATGAATGCCTTAACCATTGGATCAACGAATCGTCCTGACACGATAAATCTTACCAATGATCAACCTGAACTCCTGTTTGGCCCTGAAGTTGATGGTCAGACTAACACTGGTGCTGTCGCTCCTTTTTACATCAGCCTTAATATACACGACCTGATTCTGCACAATTCTATGTTAGATTCGGGTGCTTCCCATAACCTGATGCCTAAAGCGGTGATGGAAAAAATGGGACTCGAGGTCACCAGAACTTACAAGGATTTACACTCTTTTGATTCCAACAAAGTCAGATGTATCGGGTTGATCAAGGACTTATGTATCACCCTAGTTCAGATTCCAGCAAAAATCATGGTTATGGATGTGGTAGTCGTGGACATTCTATGGTATGTTTATGTCCAGGTCTTGGGGGGCCAAGTTGAAAGGCACGTTGCAGTTGGATGTGTCATATGCCACCATCCCAGTATTCAGACAATAGAGAAGACTGTACAGAGAGACGCTGATGAAATATATGGTCAACAGTCAGAAAAATCCCCATAACTATCCTTTGTACTTTGCTCACTCCGATCTAGATTCCTTCATCCTGTATAACGGCGACGATATGGGAGAAAAAATCGCTCAGCTGGAAGAAGATACTTTTGACCCAAACAAAGGCTAAGAAATCACTGAGGAAAAAGGGAAGAAACTCGTAATAAGTGAAGAATTGCTAGGAGATTTATGGAGCATGGACTTTGACAGAGCTGTAAGCAAAGAAGGAGCTGGAGAAAGAGTTTGTTTGCACAATCACAAATCCAGGTATTCGGAAAACCATTCTTACAAATTGAATTTTCAATGCACTAACAACATCGTCGAGTAGAAAGCTTTGATGCTCGGCCTGAAACTACTAAAGAAGGTTGGTGCCAAACAAATTATGGTAAGAGGCGATTCTGAATTAATTATCAAACAAATTAAAGGTGAGTATGCAAAAAAACATCCCAGGCTTAAAGCTTATAGAAATGTTGTTTTGGATTCCCTTAAATGTTTCACTGAAGTTGTTTTGCAGGTGATTCCTAGGGGACAAAACATTTTAGCAGATGGGTTAGCTACGTCAGCAGCTACATGCAAGATACCTTTTCGTTCCACTCGCCCATACATGATGGAGGTGAAGTGCAGACTGACTATCCCAGACAACATCAGATACTGGCAGGTATTTGGGAATGATGATCAAATTGAATATTTTCTACAATGTAAAAATGATTTCGAGTGTACAAACATAGACTTAGAAAATGATGATGGAAATGTGAATAAATCTATTTTTGGAAATGATAGTGTAAATAAAATAGATTCAAGAGAGTTAGGTGAAGATGAGATAGAGTCTGATGTTTTGCATTTAAAGAGTAATATTTTACCTAGGGGTTTAGTTCCGTTATAAGACTTATTTGATTTTAATGATGTAGCTAAAAAACCAAAAATTGAAGCCAGTGGTAAAGAGGTTGAAGACTGTAACATAGGGACAGAAGATAAACCCATGATTGCGAGGTATTGTTTTGCGAGAAGTTGCACCATCCTTGATATCATCAATTCTGAACAATCGCTCCAGAGTTACTTGGTCTGGATTGTGTACCAACGAGAATTCCTCAGGCAGTTCTATAAGTTTTAAGATGTCTTTGCTGCCATTACAGACCAGACTGGCTAGAGCTTGTGACGATTCCTGCATCAACCAAATTTCTTCCCCGAGCATCACTGCTTGCCTACTGAAAATGGTACATATTTGTATTTGATCATGTGCAGTATCTGCCGCTTCATTGTTAGCATAAAAAGCACAATCCAATAGAATAATAATATTGGCCAAAACACTGGCACATCAAATATTGAGAAGAATGTCATTGCAAAAGCAATACAAAATGCCTTTGTTATAGAGTACCAGAATTTAAACTCGGGCAGGCTCCGAATGAACGGATTGAATTCATCGGACCGCTTGGTGGGCAGCGATTGACCCTCCATCTCCAGATCGGCTTGCGGGGACAGAAACCGAGATAAATGGCCGCCAACACAACAAACCCTGCCCAGTCTGTGCGGGGTAGATTTGTCCAGATAATACTGAAAACCTCTCCAAATGCTGCTCATGGTAGGAGTATCTCATTTGCGTGCTTATTCAGAGACGGAGAGAAATGAACTATTTCCTTGGTTTTCATCATTAATTGCAGCATCGTTATTTTTCTTTGCCGTAAAAATGTTGAAATTGCTCTCTGCACCTAGGTATATATCGTCATCCAGAAACTCTACAGCGGTCATCCAGTTTGCAGAATAATCACGAGCCCTCTCTTCTAACATACCTCCCTGCTCATGCTTGTATACCAACAGATACATAGATTTCAGATAATCACCGACTAAGATAAAATCTTCACGAGTTTATCCGGGCATTTGGGATGGGAGGTGGCGGCAGACAAGACAGGCAATCGAATATTGCAGCGATGTAAAAATGCAAATGGGATGGAAGATGTGGCCGCAATGCATTTGAGACGCATCCTCGCCCAATTTAAAATTGTGAAGGCAAATTGGACAACCTGATGTGATACTGTTTTTATCATTTATATGTTCCTCTGAAATGCTTATCTGCTCAACAAGTGTAGCTGCAGCTGTGTCTGGCAACTGCCCCGTAGCGACTTTGTGTATCAATAGACTCAGACGTGCAACTATGTTTTGCAAGTCCTCCACAAGCAAATCAATGTTTTGCAAGTGCTCCACATCAGTTCTATCTCAAAACAACTCATTAGTGGCTCTGTCTTCCAACTGCTCCACAAGTTCGTTAATGTCTCCCAACAGCTCCACAGTATTTTCATTTCGCAATTGGTCTCGCAACTGGTCTGGAGAGGCTCTGCGTACCAACATCTCGACATGTGAGACCATGTCTTGCAACTCCAACAAATGACTCCTAAATTCGACTCCGTTACTCGCAGCTTGACTGTCTCTGGTTATGCGAAGGAACTGCCACAAGGATGCCGGTCTCTGTCCCAACCTCTCCAAAAGTGCGGCTGTGTGTAGAAACTGCTGTCTCAAGGGAAAAAAGTCGATTGCTGGTTCAGGTTCTTCCAGTATCTGATTATTATCAGGTTCTGTACTCTCAATTGGTAGAGATTCTGCTACAGCCAGCGGATCACAATCGTTCCCATCTCTTAACTGATTGTGAGTGGGAGTATTAGACTCAGCTGGAGATCTTCGTGATTCGTCTTCCATTTCAAAGTTAACACGAGGGAAAGACTTTGAATGGAAAGAACACATGTGATGAACTTTTTCCACACAGGCATATCTATACGCCAACCTCTGGTTTCTACTGTAAATAACTGTGGACCTGTCAGATGCTGTGAAAACATGCGTTGTATTCTTATAACGAAAAGTCTTGAGAGTAATTGCTTTGCTACCTAATGAAATCTTTTTCCGATCAGAAAGTTGTCCACTGCTCATATTCACGGTAAAGTTTTCGGCTGGGTTTGTTTAGATCTTGTGGAAGAAAATTCACAACCAGTAAGAGAG